>JASANB010004376.1:0-59288 GCA_030248155.1 Sabatieria punctata | reverse complement strand
CCTCTAGATGAACCAGAAAGATTCGACCCAACACAAAATGTTCTCAGCGTTACAGTCACTACCAATTCCACCTCTTTGCCAGTAATCCACAAGATCCGCTGCTACTACCCCACACTCAAACATCATCCACCCAAGCGTAAAGCAGCCTCTTCCCAACCGACTTCACCTTCCTGCAGCACTCAGCAGGACTGGCTGATCGTCGAAAAGCAAAAAGTGAGCATTTCAGCTGAAGCTGTCCAACTCCACGGTGCCATCAACTGCATGTACAGAGAATTTGGTGCACAGAATAGCGATCCGATGCCAGCTAAAGTTCTCTCCAGCCCCGAAGACAGTCCTGCACTGCAGAAGGATTTCTTCCAAGCAAACTGCACCGCTGCAGACAAGGCTACCTTCAGCAACATGTACGCCACTGTGGTGCACAAACCCTACATGAGCGAGTACAGCCATAGTCGAATTGGAGTGGCCTGGACCGGACTAAGTGTCTACCTGCTCAGCTTTGGCCGGATCTCCAGAAAGAAGTTCATACTAACAAATGCCGAAGACTTACGCTTATTTGGTGGATAATTTGGAGGCGGCTGTGTTTGAGAGGTTCAACCTAGTGGGGAAGGGCATTGCCGACACGTTGCTGCCCATTCTGACAGGGAAAAGTAAAGAGGAGATACTACCGCTAAACGACAGCTATGTGTGGAATGTAAGTGAACGAACGAACGAACGAACGAACGAACGAACGAATGAACGAATGAACGAACGAACGAACGAACGAACGAACGAACGAAATGAGACACAAAGCTTGAAAAAAACATAACAAAAAGCAGACATACCAACTAACAAGAACAAACCAATAAACATTGACTAATTCCTATTTGTTCTCAGGTCTGACTTTTGTGAATTTTCATTTACAGGACTTCAGTAATGCTGGCTATGTCACCCTCTATGCTGCTGATTCTGTCTCTCAAGGTATTTTCACCCCTCCACTCAGAAGACCGGATCACTATTCAATCGACCACTACCTGCCCACCTTCTACAAAGCCTACCAAAAGTCAAACCTCTCTCATCCTCACTGTCTCGGCAGCCAACCTCACCATATCACCTACTTTCGCTATGTTGAGGATTTCTTCAACAACTACCCCGAATCAGTGCCCAAATTAGCCATCAGCCTGCAGACCATGCTCAGCGACAAAATAGGAATGACAGATGAAGATTTGCAGGCCCACCTCAGTCGTCTATGAACCGATGGTCATTTCGAGTACACCATGCTGATCATCATGGCCAGTCATGGTTCCCAGCAAAGCTTTTGGTCAGAGCGTTTACCTTTCCTTGCCATCGTGCCTGCTCGCCTGTTTAGCATAGGCAACGGTCACATTGCAGTAAGCACCCTGCGCGCCAATACTGATCGTCTCACCAGCCCGTTCGACCTACACCCAACTCTGAGCGATGCTCTCATGCGACGTCTGCCAACGGTTGGTAGTATCAACCAACGTGCCATTAGTCTGTGTGAGCAGATTCCGCATGCTCGTTCGTGTGTTCATGCTGAAATCGATCAACACTGGTGTGCTTGTATGCAGTTCAAGCAGGTTCAGACAAACCACCCCATTGCAGTCGAACTGGCAAAGACCATCGTTCAAGTGATCAATGAGCAGACCGAGCCGCAACGGTCAAGCTGTGCCTTGCTGCACATGCAGAAGGTCAACTTGGCCAAACAAGTGAGAACGGAGCAGTCAGACACTGTCTTGTACGATGTCCACTTTACCACCATGCCTGGCAGTGCCTGGTACAGAGCAACAGTGGCTTTCGATGTCACACTGAGTCAAGTGCGTGTGGACTTGGCTGCTGTGGAACGGATTGCTCCAGCTAGCACTGTGTCGTCCTGCATCAGTGGCAGAAATTTTCAGCTGGCTCATTGGTGCTCCTGTCATGAACTTTGATTCTTTACCTGTACTGGTCTGTGATTCACTCGGATGCAACAGTCATGTCATGTTCTAACAAGCAGTAAACCAGGTTTTCACTACTGACATTGTTTATGACAGCAACTACAGCTTTGTGGCTAGTGGGGCATGAACAGGGTTCATACTGGTCAGGGAAAATTTTGCTATTGTTGCATAAAAAGTTCTTGCAAAACTGTTAATTTTATGCTTTCAAGACACGTCCTTTTTGAATGTGTTCTTGAAGGCCAATGTTCCAATTTATTTCGTCCTGAGTGGGCAACGGCTCAACTATTTAGGTTTCTTACAACTAAGAAAGTATTAATTTTATCCTCAGAACATCTTTTTGAATGCTTTTTTTGCAGCTAATTTTTCAAAAATTTCTCGCCCTGTTGGTCTAAGGCTCAGCCAGGTTCCTTCTTACAACTCTGAAAACTATGTTCTGTGATTGAAATCAGTCTGTGACTAGTGGTTCTACACTTCACTCTATCCGTGAGATGTGTTAAATACAGATTTTTAGATTTCATTAACATAATTTTTGCCAAATCGAAATCGAATGAAAGGTGAAAAGTGTGCAGTGGCGTAGCTGGGAAGGGAATCGAACCGAGCACCCAGGCGACCATGATCAGGAATTTTTGAAAAGATACAAATGACGGCCATTCCAAAGTCTTCATTATTGTATTGTTGATTGTGTTGTGTTGTGGCTTGCAGTCAGTCTGGGATGCCAAACTTACTGGAAACGGCGTTGCTCCGCATTCGGAGGTTCGCAATTGGTAGTCGCTTTCATCCGATATGGGCGGTGTTGTGTGTGTTGTTATTTCTGTATTGGATACACGTCTTTCGAAAGGCAACGTCAACACTCACCAACGGTTCGTCTGGAGGTAAGAAAACCTAACTGAAATCATAATTTGCCTCTTTCACTCATCGTTTTTCCATTATTACAGTGTGTTGATGTTTGTGTACATTGTGCTAACTTCAGAAAATAATATTCGAAAACTGACATACTACTGGCCTCCAGGTGAAGCAGAAAGTTCAGGTCAAACTCCAAACATATCAAGAATCATAGTCACTACTCTTTCCACTTCCTTGCCACTGATTCAAAAGCTCCGCTGTTACTACCCCGTCTTCAAACCTCATCACCACGACCACAAACCACCCTCTGCACCAATGCCCCCACCTTCCTGCAGTGACCAACTTGACTGGCTGATCATTCAAAACGAAACTATTAGTATTTCACCTGAGGCTACAAGACTCCATGGTCAGATCAACTGTACATACAAAGAATTAGACGAAAATGGCGAAAAGACATCCAAAACTCTGGTCAGCAGCGAAAGCAATGCCTCCCTGCATAGCGATTTCTTCCGAGCAGACTGTATGGCCGCTGACAAGTCTACATTCAACAACGTGTACGCAACAGTGGTGCACAAGCCTTACATGAAAGAGTACAGCAAAGGCAGGACTGGGCCGGGCTGGACTGGACACAGTGTCTACCTGCTCAGCTTCGGCCAGGTCTCCAGAATGATGTTTGTGCAGCAAATGCCAAAGACTTACAGATTTTTGGTGGATAAGTTGGAAGCAGCGGTGTTTGAAAGGTTCAACGTGGTCGGGGAGGGCATTGCTGACACGTTGCTACCCATTCTGACTGGGAAAAGTAAAGAACAAATAGTTCCGCTCAATGACAACTACCTGTGGAATGTAAGTTTTTAATCAGTTAAGAATAGCTTCATACACGGATGTGCACTGTACTGTACTGTACTGTACTGTACTGTACTGTACTGTACTGTACTGTACTGTACTGTACTGTACTGTAGTGTACTGTAGTGTACTGTAGTGTACTGTAGTGTACTGTACTGTACTGTAGTGTACTGTAGTGTACTGTAGTGTACTGTACTGTACTGTACTGTACTGTACTGTGCTGTACTGTACTGTACTGTACTGTACTGTACTGTACTGTACTGTACTGTACTGTACTGTACTGTACTGTACTGTACTGTACTGTACTGTACTGTACTGTACTGTACTGTACTGTACTCTAACTGACAGATAGAATGACTTCTGTTCATTTACAGGACTTCAGCAAAGCTGGTTTTGCAACACTGTATGCAGCTGATTGGGCCTCTCAAAATATTTTCAGCCCTCCTCTCAGAAGACCTGATCACTATTCCATCGAGCATTATCTGCCTACCTTCTTTGAAGCCTACCAAAACTCAAACCTCTCTCATTCCGATTGTATCGGCAGCCACCCTCACCATATCACATACTTTCGCTATGTTGAGGATTTCTTCAACAACTACCCCGAATCAGTGCCGAAATTAGCCATCAGTCTGCAGACCATGCTCAGTGAGAAAATTGGAAGAATTGACCAAGATTTGGCGGCCCATCTCAGTCGTTTGCAGGCCAACCATCATTTCAACTACACTGTGCTGATTATCATCACTAGTCACGGTTCCAAACAAAGCTTCTGGGCTGAGCGCTTACCTTTCCTTGCCATTTCCCCTGCTGATCACTTCAACTTAGGTAGAGGTCGTCTTACAGTAGACAATATGCATAGCAACGCCTACCGGCTCACCACTCCCTTCGACTTACACACTACAATCACAGAGACACTACTCATAACTGTGGGTCATATCAGCCAGCACGCCATCGGTCTATGGGACGCAGTTCCAGAGAGTCGTACATGCGCCAATGCCAAGATCGAGCCCTACTTGTGTGCTTGCATCGAGTTCAACCGAATTTCGGCAACCAGCCCCACTGCTGTGCAGCTGGCGGAGGCTGTGGTTCAAGTGATCAACGAGCAGACAAAGCAGCAAAGAACCCAGTGTGCCCTGCTGCATATGCAGAAGGTCAAATCGGCTAAGCGAGTGAGGACGGAGCAAGCCCACACTGTCTTCTATGAGTTGAAGTTTGCCACAATGCCTGGTGGAGTGCGTTATAGAGCTACGATTGCTTTCGACACCAGACTGGGTGAAGTACACGTGGATTTGGCTGCTGTTGCCCGAATCAGCGATGTCGGCGGCATATCGGATTGCATTAGAAGTAGAATCGCTAGACTGGCTCATTGGTGTGCCTGTAATGAGCTTTTGGCTTTGAGCAATACTGGTCTGTGATTTATTTGGAGAGATGACTTGTTGATGTAGTCAGTAATAAACTACCTGATTTATACAGTTTATAGTAATGTGAACCTATGGGGTATGGAAAACTTCAGAATTGTTTCACTGAGTCTTCGTTTCCCTATTAAGGAAACTCTATCACCCCCGCCAGGTTTGTTTACACATTTCTCATTAGCAAATCGCCTTCAAACTGACCATTTACATTTTTGGCAGGGCAGCAATTGAGCCTCAATTGTGTGTGCAAGTGGCACACATCTATCTGCCTCTGAGCTGGCACATTTACCACCAGCTTACCACGCATTTACCATTTACCTCTGAGCTAGCATTTGTTTATGGAGCAGCAAGATCGATTGAACTGTAGTATTCAAAGAATTCTGCTAAAAATACCCTGCTCACTGTTCCGAAAACTCCCTCACTCACGCACTCTCGCACTCAGGCTCAACCAACGGACCCGCCCAGGCTGCAGACATGCAGACAAAATCGAAGGGCTCATGCAAGTACTGTTTTGGATGGAATGCTTTATATGTGTGGTGGAGAATACAAAGACGGAGATGAGTTGAAGGGGTTGCCATCGTGTGAGTGGTTCCACTAGAACAACTGGCACCCGCTGCACCAATGGAGACTGAGAGAGACCGCATGACATTGGCAGCAGTTGAGGGATTGATCTATGCCATTGTAGGGAGGAAACAAAGCACTAAGCTCAGTGGAGGGATCTCCTGATCCATCAACTACTGTGATCTCCATGCACACAAAACGGCAGTATGTACAATGTATCACTCGGCCAATGTGCGCAATGACCTGCTCGCCGGGTGGTCCTTGGGAGCTGACAGCACCATGACGTCGCCACGCCAAGCGCTCTCTTAGTAACTGGCACCCAACAGCATGGCTAGGAGTGGCTTGGCAGTGAAAGAAGTGCACAGCGTCCGAGATGACGATATCGGGGGTCTCGAAATAGACCATGCCGGTCTGATCGTAGCGCTCTACATCATACAGCCCCCGCCACATCAGGTCGGTTTGGTATATTTGTAATTTAGCCAGCAGCTGTTACAGCATTATTGGCGTTTGTATTTGTAATTCATTACATGCATATTTAACTGGAGCTTCACAGAGATTGACTAAAAGGCCAATAAATTATTCAAACGCGTTTGAGCACACTGATTGTTCTAATGCTTAGCAGCCGGAAGCTTTTACCATGCGTTGGTTTTCTTGTTGTTATTACTGGTCTAAATATTCACTTCAAATGCAATCAAAAAGCTGTCAAGATTCAATCTGGAAAATGGGACAAACCTTGTGGTCTTATCACAATTAGCCCAAATCTTGGTAGGCTTGGTAATACCCTTTACAAATACGCTTCTCTTTATGGAATTGCTGTGCACAACAAGAAACAACCGTTTTTCAAACATTCTCATGGTATGGAACTTCTCACAAACTCTTTTGTCAATTTATCCATTTCAATCCTAGATCTTGACACGACAAATTTTAAAACAATGAGTGTTAGTAATCCTGACAAATTTGAACGTCAAATGTTTGAACTGCCTTGCAATGAGAACATAATCTTGGATGGATATCTACATTCTTACAAATATTTCTACCACGTCGCTGACGAGATAAGAAACGAATTTAAGTTTCGGTCTGAGATTCAGGATCGCTGTGATCGACTTTTATATCATTACCGACCGAAAAATTGTCTCTTAATTGGTGTCCACCTAAGGAGGGGTGATTTTAGTCATCCCAACCTCAAAAACTATGGTTTTCTACCGGCCAGTAGAGAATTTCTGCATAAAAGCATTAGCTATTTTCAAGAAAAATTCAACAATACTTGTCAGCGATTTATTTTGTTGGGAGACGACCGCAAATGGAATCGTCTGAATGCCCCAGAAGGAAGTGACATAATTGTTCCTGCAAAAGTGGAGTCATCTGCTGTTGTGGATTTGTGTTTGCTATCTAGAACCGACCATGTCGTTATTTCTGTTGGCACCTACAGCTTTTGGGCAGGCTTTTTGAACGGAGGAGTTGTTGTCTATCAGAAGAATTTTGCCCTCTGCAACTCCACTCTTTGGCATAGAGTGAAGGTAAAAGATTGTTATTTACCTGATTGGATTGGTCTGTGACTGTTTCCTGCTACACTTGATTCGATGGGGTGTCAACAACAGTGAAATGCGAAAGTGTTTATCAACCATACTGAACGGCAAAGTCAAAACCTCTAATATTGTTTATGCTATTTATGGTCAATGCCACTTTTTGCCACGTCCACGTCCTTTCCTTCTCCCTCCCTTTCCATGTCTCCCTCTTTTTCCACAGAACCCAGCAAACTAAAACAGAAAAAGATCACTTTTCCCCACTAAAAGTAGCTATGGATAATGACCTCACCTTGCAAACTTGTCGCGGCTTAGGGATCTCCCCTGCGGAGAATACTTTCTCGATGGTTGGCATAGCAGCAGTCAACTCTTGGATACACTGCAAACGTTTCTTTTGTAATGATAGAGTAAAATTGATAAATTTTCGTCCACATCACATTTGATGGTTACATCTATGTATGCAAAGATGGAGTGACGCCTACTTCCTCAGCAGAGACTCCGAAGTGACCGAGAACCTTTTCGGCTTGAGGCGAGTTGCAGATTGTGGAAGGAAGTTGATCAGCAGGGACAGACTTCAGTTCTTCTAGATGACTGGCCACAAGCCTGACAATCTTCTTGCATTGGCGACAGTGACCACGCCCTGGAGGGGGATGTGGAGGTGGATGTCCAGAGCCCTCTGACCCCTCTGAGCTTCCAGAGCCCTCTGACCCCTCTGAGCTTCCAGATCCCTCTGAACCCTCTGGGCTTCCAGAACCTTCTGAGCTGCCGGAACCTTCAGGACCCTCTCCTGACCCTTCAGCTGGACATAGCTGAGCATACTGAAAAGCTCATAAGTTCAGGTTAGTCCAAGTACCTGATGTCGGATACCGAGCAAAGCGTCTGGGCATCAACACCCTCCGGAGCTTGAGACAATCCTTCCTCAATTTCGGGAATCACTTCAGTCAACTCAGCAATGCACTGCAGAAAATGAAGTATGAAGTTGAATGTCAGAGGGTCAAATTACCTGCTCGACCGTCAAACCCAGCTGAGTCAAGATGGCGGCGGCATGCTCAGAGTTGCAGACTGCGGCTGGCCGTTGATCTTCGGGCAGAGCTTGGATGGCCTCCAGATTTTCCAGGACCAATCCAGTAACTGTTTTGCACTGTTCGCAGGTTGGAACGTGCTGCTGGCTGAGAGCCACTAAAGCACTATTTTGGTTACCTCTGATGTTCAGTAGAAAAACGGAAAAACTGACCAGAGAACAGACCGACCAAGATCCAGAGAGCTGACATGTCGATTGGAAGGAATTTGAGGAGAACTGGTCTTAGTCAGACTGTCGTGTCTGTCTGGTGCTTACTGCCTTTATAGTGAAATATTGAAGGTGAACACAAAAGCCGTTCAGCAGCCGGCAGCTGATGGAACGATTTTCACCAGATTTCTGAAGACACATCTGCTGCACTGTTTGCGCAGGTGTTGTGGCCTGTTTGGGCTGGAGAAAATCTTTTGTGATGCGGCACAAAATAGCCTTCTTTCTAGCTTGAAAATGGAAGCTTTATATTTAACAGTGTAAATAGGCACAGTAGGCTTCTAAAGTCTGAAGTGTAGCAAGAAATCTATCTCACAGATATAGTCAAATCTCATTGGGATTGGGATTTTCTGTCTTGCTCGCAACCAACTACAGAGACACTTTGAATTGAAAGCTGAAATTCACATCAAATGTCATTGGAGAGCACAGAGTCCAGCTAAGAGAATGATCAGGATGCTGGCAAACTGGGTTCAATCGAGTGTATAATCATGTTTCATTAAGAACAGACTGTATGGCAGACCAAATGCCTTATTCGGTCAAAAAATTCATTCAACAGGAACAAAATCATTTCGCTGCGAATTCTAAAACAGGTGTTGATGGCCAAAGCTGTTCCTGGCGAATTGTCCAGTCGTGTATTAGAGCGCTTTGGAAAATTAATAATTAACTGTAATCTCTGTTTGGGCTATTTTGCTACTGAGATTCAGCCAATCTGAAAGAGTGCCGTTTGGGTTCGGCTAACACTACACTGTGTTTGTTAGTTAAGCGATGTTAATTAGACTGTCTCAAAACACCTAACTTACTTGACTTATTTCTCTTGCCACTTGGGCGTGGCGTGGAGGAACTCTTTCTTTTGCAGCGCTGTTCCATCGGTTCAAAACACCTAGACATTTCTTTAATAACCGTCTTTTTCAGAAGAAATAAGACAAGATTAATTTTAAGGTAGTCCAGTGCATTTTGAGGCGCTAATTACGAATCTGAACTCCATTTGGCTAGACTCGACCTTGATCGGGAGACATTCAAGTCCAAAATGTTCCGAAAATTAATTCCGGCCTGGTGAGCATATCTTTTGATGGCAAGAGTCACAGTGCAGTTTTGTGACCTATTTTGGCCTGCTGAGTTCTAAAATAACTTTGTGCGCTACGACCTCGCGTTCGTGAGTTATGGCCAGTTGAAAATCACTACTACAAAAAAGTCAGCAAAAAATTACAGTTTGTAGTTACGATCATGCTATCGCCGTTTTAGCATAAACCTTGTTGTGTAGCGCGAGTTATTGAAATCTGTTGCCCTTTACTAAAAATGGTACCAAGTGCGCCATAGAAAAGTCCTTCGCTTGCCGTTGTTATTAACTCGCATTTTTCTAATTTTTTGTGAAATCGAATGCAGTTTTTTGCCTGAATTGTCATATCCGGTCATGCTATCGGCCCTTTAGCGTATTTTCATTGTCCTAGTGCGACTTATTAAAAATGGTTGCCCATACCTAGTATTAGTACTAATTCAAAGACTGATTTTAGTGCTAATTAGTACGATTGCTCGGCCAGGCGGCCAGCTGTGCGGCGGCCTCCTTTTGGCTGGTCGCGTGCCTGTGTAAAACATGGCGCCTCCTCACTGTATTATCGTTGCCTCGGCAAATGTGAATTCTGTTTTGCACAAACTTGATGAAGTGAAAGCTCGAATTATGGCACACAGTTACGACGTATTCTGTATTCAAGAGTCTAAGCTTGGCAAAGCAGTCAGTGACCAAGAACTCCTTATCCCTGGATTTACTCTGTTTCGTCGGGACAGAAAGAAGGGAGGCGGTGGTTTGCTGATGTACGTTCGATCGTCTTTAAACCCTGTACCACTCGGTCCACCTGGGAACGCCAGTCTAGAGCTGCTGGCAGTCAAGCTGCATTTTCCTCGTGCCCCTCTTACCATCGTTAATTGCTACAATGGATCTACGCTTTCTGACCGTGAATTTTCTGATGCGCTGCTAAACTACATTGCCTCCCTGGACTACATAAACCAGCGTGCTGTTCTCGTTGGTGATTTCAACCTGGACCCAACCGAGCGCTCGGACAATCGACTTTTGGCTCCTCTAACTGATCTGTTCGGCTACGTGCAAAAGGTGAGCGAGCCAACGCATCTAAAGCGGACTATTGATTTGTGCTACGCTGGTAGCCATGTGCACGTGCAGGACACAGGGCTGGGCGCAAGTATTGAGAAGGTCCATTCTTTGGTTTGGACCAAAATTACTGTCTCTGCCCCAAAACCGAAGCGACGTCGAGCCAGAAAAGTGCTTCTCTGGAAACGCACCGACTGGCATGGCCTCGGTCGGTGTCTTGCTAACTCTGCTCTGCTTCAAAGTGTGCTCGGTGCTGATTCTGTCGACAATGCCTGGACTGCTCTCTGGCAGCGACTGACCGCTGCTATTGCAGAGTTTGTGCCCGTTAAGTACTGCAAACAGCGAGAGAACGGTCTGCCTTTCATTCCAGAAATAAATCGGATCATGACAGAAAAGGAGGAGATGCGAAAACGGGCTAAAACTGGTGACAACGAGGCTAAACTACAGGAAAGGCGATTGCGGAAGCAGGGTAACTATCTGCTGAAGAAATACAGGCGCCAACAGTTGGTCAGAGAGTTTGCCAAGGTCGAGTCAGGTGAGACCCAGTTTTGGCAGACTTACAAGCGGCTGCAAGGGAAAGTGGACACTGGCCTGCAAACCATTACCACTGCGGCTGGGGAGCCTCTGATCGAGCCTGAGGAAAAGGCTGAAGCGCTCGCAAGACATTTTGAAAGTCTGTGCCAACCACGCCTTGCTCCCTATCCGTTCTTTCCCCAACAACCGCCACAACCGGACATGTACTGTACTTACCAGTGGGTCGAACGGCAGCTGAGGCTGTTGCAGACCAAAAAGTCAACCGGGCCCGACAACCTGCCGTCAATCCTGCTCAAAAACTGTGCCTCTGTGCTAGCGGCCCCGGTCTGTGCTCTCTTCAATCGCTCCTTGGAAGAGGGGCAAGTGCCAACCAACTGGAAATTTGCCCGCGTCAAGGCCATTCCCAAAGGCCCTAAGCCCGTTTTTGTCAAAGACTTCCATCCTATTTCGTTGCTCTCTGTCTTGTCAAAGGTGATGGAGCGGTTCGTGAAAACTTTGCTGAGCCGCTATCTGGGCGGTCTTTCGAATGTTCAGTACGGGTTTCGGAACTCTCGCTCAACCGTGGACTGTCTGATTAACTTTGTTCATGCAATTGCCTCAGGACTGGATGAAGGGAAGAGGGTAGCGGCAGTGTATTTCGATATCAAAGCTGCCTTTAACTCTGTGCCACACTCGCAACTGCTGGAAGTTCTGCAGCGCAATTTCGACCTGCCAGTGTTTCTGTTGCGCTGGCTTACCTCCTGGCTATCGGATCGCACGTTCTCGGTGTGCGTTGACGGTGAGCTTTCTGCACCAAAATCTGAGACCTCTGGACTACCTCAAGGTACTGTACTTGGCCCGGTTCTTTTCATTGCCTATATTGACTCAGTAGCTAAACTTCAGCTTAGTTCTAACTCTCAACTGTTTTTGTACGCAGATGATGCTGTTATTATCAAGCCTGTCGCCACTGTTAGAGACGAGCAACACCTTCAAAGCGATGTCACGGCTATTCTAAACGAAATAAATAATCTAAATCTCTCCTTAAACTCATCCAAAACTAAATATCAACTTTTCTCCCTCCATCCAAATCCTTCTCCTCTCGCTGCTGACCTGGTTTTGGGTGCTGATCGGCTCGAACGGGTGTTCTCTTTCAAGTACCTTGGTATTGTGGTTGATTCGAAGCTAAGTTTTGCTGAGCACACTGAAATAGCTGCATCGAAGGCCAAGCGGGCTTTGGGTGCAACCATGCGTTTGGTTCGCGGTGGTGCGCCACGATATGTCTTGTCTACAGTCTATAATGCCTGTGTTCTGCCTCAAATGTGCTATGCGTGGGAAGCTTGTTATCCCAGAAGTCAGTATTCTCGTCAAAAATATGAAAAAGTCCAACGCTTTTATGCACAGAACTACTGTAATAATTACACCGATAACTACAGCACTATGCTCGGAAATTGTGAATTGTTGTCCAAAAAGTGTCTCTCTCCTCTCTGGCTGTGTGCTGCGAAACAGAGATTGAAGCTGTTCTATAAGTATTACCATGGCGTTCGCTACTGTCCGTCTGACTCGTTTGAAAGAGCCTCTAGAAACCGTAGAAGTAGCCGTCTGAACCACACTTGCCACGTAGAGCTGGCCAGACATAAGGCCGCCACGAGTGAGCTGTTTTATCCGGTTGCTGCTCGTGTGTGGAATGCTTTACCACCTTCTGTGCCTGTGCTTGGTTTGTTCGCATTTGAAAAGTTTTTAGACTCTTCTGAATTTCGTAATCTATGTGTGAATTTTAACCTCAGTTGTTTTATGTGACTTATATTTATGTTTTTATTTGTTTAAGCCTTGTCCTACCCAGTGGCTGCTTTACAGTAGTGTCGGGTTTTAACTAGTGGACGATAAAGTTTCAAGTTTCACGATTTTGGTATGGTACATAATAGGCATCCCTGCTTTCAGCTCTCTATGCCAATCAAACTTTTTCGGGAACGGAATACCAAAGGGCGATCATGCTCTAATTTAATTAAAGCGTCGGGTAGGTGGTAAGTTCGACTGAGTCAATATTTTTCTGGAATCGCGAAATGATTGTAGGCGTTCAGGCCCCGTCACATCGAATCAGAACACCCACGGCCAGTCACCAAACCAGTTTGCAGATTTTCTAATTGCTCCCGACGTCACCAGTTCTATTTGTATTGTCAAAAATTAGGATGGAAGGTGAGCAAACAAAGACTGAAGATAAGCTGAAACGACTGAATCCAGTGCTAAATTGGCTGCAGAAGAACAAATTCTATGAAAGCACTCCGATCTCCGGCTTTTCTCTGATTAACACCGCTAAATTTACGTGGGAGGTTGTGGTGTGGTACGCTGTGCTGATTGTATTTGTTGTTTTGACCGTCAGAGATACTGCCACTATTATATCGGAAAACATAAACAAGCCTACGATTATTACAGCCGAAACCATTCGACGGAACGGCTCCCGCTGTGACAAATACAAATTTGAGTTTTCACTCGCTGTTCAATTTCCCAAACGTCTCTTTTACCATGATTTTGTTGTCAATTATTCTGCTGCTGTCAATCAAAGTGCACAGAGTGTGTTCGATCGCCAGTGGACAGAAGATGAAATGGAGATGGCTGACAAGTTCATTCGGGATCAGTTCTTGGAACAAGTAGAATCGGACAATTTTTTTGACCAAACATGGTCACTCAGTACAGTCTATGCTCTTCTCTCTTTGGTAAGTTGGTCTGTAGTACAATATTTTTGCGCCAAAATTAAGAGTGAGTCTCTGATTCAATAAACTCTTGCCCCTTACTCCTATTTCAAGTTGAAAATCGAACTTTTCTGTAGAGGGTTGTGCGTTGGTGCACTAATATTCCAGAGTTATGTTAAACCTGCAAAGGGTTTATTGATTTGACGCTCCATTCCCAAGTTAGACGCCCAAAAAATCGGCTCACTTATTTCCAACCAAAACTGTTTTTATTAGATTGGACCAAAAATTCTTAATCTACTCTAAAAGTTACCTAAAAGTCCCGATATTTAAGTTCCAACTATCATTAGTACGAAAACAAATTGAGTTGAAAGTTTTGGTCGTGCTGTTCAAGCGAGCCGATTTTTGAGGGCATATATCTTGGGAATGGAGCGTCAAATCCATAAACCCTTTGCAGGTTTAACTTAACTCTCGAATATCTATTAGTGCACCAACGCACAACCCTCTACGCAAAAGTTCGATTTTCAACTTGGAATACCACGACTCAATCGAATCAGAGACTGGCTCTTAAAATCAATAAATA
The DNA here is from genome assembly GCA_030248155.1 of Sabatieria punctata. NCBI lineage: Eukaryota > Metazoa > Nematoda > Chromadorea > Araeolaimida > Comesomatidae > Sabatieria > Sabatieria punctata. Next base: position 45,012 of record JASANB010004376.1, on the reverse strand, counting down.
CTGATACAAGTATGTATACTAAAACCACTACCAAAATATTAACTGCCTTGTAGACAGGAAGTCGTGCCCCTTTACCCATGTTTCTCAGAAAGAACACATCAGAAGTTGTGCAACACCTAACTCATCACACCGATCATGTTCCGAACAGAACTGCCAAGGAATTCTTTGAGAAACTCACCAATGAACTGATCAGGATATGCCACTTAAGCATAGGCTTCAAGTACCTACGTCATCACAGAGTGGAGGTCTCACAAAAACAGACAACTGAAACAAAACAGCTCAAACCAGGGATGGAATTTTTCCGAAAAAAACCTACAGTACAGGCCTGGTTTTTTTTCAGTTTTTTTATGTTTTTTTTTTCGTTTTTCCAAAATCAGCTCTACACAAGTTCTGAGTATCCTAGCCTGGTTTTATGATTTCTAACGCTTTCTAGCGCCTTCCTGAGTGGTTTCAGAACAGAAATACCCGTCCCGTCTTACTTAGATGTAAATCACGAAACAGGCATGAAACAGTCCCTGACTGGCTCAATCAATAAACGCCATATGTAAATTTTCTTACAGCAGTTTGTTTTTTTGTTTTATATTACCAAACTTGGATCTTTCTGTTGTTTTTCTAACAGTTTTGGGGTCAGTCTGGCCTATTATACATCTGAAAAGTCCATTTTTAACTGAAAAGTGACATAAATTAGCTATTTTTAGTAGGGTTCCGACGATATATCGATATATCGACCCTTTTTCCAATATGGATATCGACATCGATATCGCGATATTTTGCATCGATATTTTCGATATTTTTTGGGCGGAAAGGTAGGGCAAACACAAAACTGACACAAAGTTTATCTCTCTGGAATAGTAAAAAACAGTTTTTCCTGGACAACTCAGAAAGGGATGGTATAGTCAATACCTAACAGTGGCATGATAGCTCTCAGTAACATCAATTTCTCGGCATTCTCAGCTTTCAGACAGCAACGCTTAGGTTTTTAAATGTCTGCAGCAGCACTGAAGAGCTGCTCACTCTGCACACTAGGAGGGCAGGAGCAGACATCGGCTAGGATTTCGGCTGAGGGGTGGTAAATTTTCAAATCCTGAGGGGTACCGCCGGACTGATGGGTGGGGTGGTTGAAAGAATGGTAAGCAAAAAAGTCCGATTTTTTTTACTAAAGTCAATGTTTTTACGCTTATTTGTCATTTGAAAGTTAAAATACGCTATTCTGTCTGAGCTCTTTATGCCTAATGAGGGTGGAGCATAGACCTGAGCGGATCAACCTTTTTATTGAAGGGCTTAAGAAGGGCCACTACCTTTTCTGTCATTCTCTGCTTAATTGATATCAGATCGCTGATTGCAGCAGTGCTTGACTGATAAGCAGCGAGAGCAGTTTGGTCTTTCAAATTTTCAGATTTTCTTGCATAACTATAAATATCGATATCGATATCGATATCGATCGATATTGAGCTGAAAATATCGATATCGATATCGATATCGAACATCGTCGAATTTTGATATCGTCGGAACACTAATTTTTAGCTTGAGTTTTTTCCGCGATTTATGTTTCTTCGACCCTTATAAAAATCACACCTCAAATTCCTGGCTCAAACTGACCGCCGAGTCAACTGTAGTCAACTGAAACACACTTGATCAATTCTGCAAAAGAAAGTCTTCAGTTTTGAGTGGTAGAAGTTTCGTTGAGTTGTCTGTTTTTGCCAGCCACTCAACAGTTCCCCGTTTCGAGTTCAGATTGTGCATTCATTTGATCGCGGTGAAGACATCAAACTTTCTTTTATTGTCCCATTTAAAACTGACCCATTCATGGCAGCTGTCCACATAAGCTTCGACTGGGCTGGCAGCATTAAAAATCTATACAGCATAAAAAATGACAGCTCAAAGATGGTGGTCGATTTCTTCCACGATCATGAGCTTGCTGCTCTTGGCGGTTCCTTTTCTGCAGTCAACTTGCACGTCAATCGAGTTTTCCGCTATTCTGACGAGCTGATAGCGAGCTGCAGATCAAATAATTCCCACACTTATGTCTGCGCTGGTGCCTGTTTACTGAGAGAGGTGTTCAATCTCTGTGGATGTCACCCAGTCGCCGGCATGCCAGTGCGATCCCTGCCATTGTTTGATCTTCAATCCAACAGTAATGTCTGCTCTTTTCAAGAACACGCTGCAGGATTTGTCAACTGTCTGGGCGCTGCCAATCAAACTGATACAGAGGAGAGATTGTGGGCTCTGTACAGATCCTGTCTGCCCCGATGTGCTAGACATCCGCCTTGCGAACAAGTATTTATGCTGTTTACGAACAGAGAGAAAGTGAGCATTCCTGGAAGCTCATCTTACATGCTTTTCGGAAAGCTACTGACGGTAATGGAGTATTGTATTTATTTGCTGTATTCCAGGGTAGCTTCCTTAACTGTGATGCACGCAGTAATCAGGATAAGTGTCCGATTTATGTGAAGTTGGGCACATAGGGTAGGGTACTACTGTCCTGTATGCTGATGGCACAGTTGGTGTAGTGGCTTAGAGCGCAAAGCCACTGTGTGTGTAGTCGTGCGCTCATCCACTCGGCGGGGCAAGTTTCTTGCCGCAAAGGTGGTGGTCTGCACAAAGCCCAACCCAGGCCACCGAAAGCTGGTGACAGCGAGTAGGTAAATGGGAACCGACTGGAGCTGCCTAAGCACCTAAAGCTACAAAGCAACCACACATGTGTTGGGACATACGGGAACGGGGACAGCTACCACTGAGACCCACCCAGACTGACACCGAGCATGTGTCTAGGTTAGTAGCGAAGGAAGGGCAGGATATGGGTGTGCGTGATGGGTCGCAGTGCGGACGGCCTCGCCCAGACCATCTATTCATCCGTACTGTATGCTACCACCAGAGTGCCTGAACAATGACTGTTGCCTTGTACTTTTCACTCATAGCAACCGATGCCATGTAAGGCTGCTACCATTACCATATAAACTGTTAGTGCCTGACTCTTCTTACATGCATCCATCCACCCAACGAAACTGTTGACTTGCTGTTTACTCACTTTGTTTCGTGCCGAACCGATTACATTGCCAATTTCAACCCCTGACTGTGTCTATATGTACATATACAGGGTGTGCCAAAAAAACAACCCAGCAGAGTTTTTGCTGTAGCAACCGCAAATCTCAACCGATTTGAATGAATCCTTTTTTAAATGAAAGATATATAAATTCTTGAAAAATTGATGCACCGTTTATTAAGATAGCCTGCTTCGTTCCTGAGATATTTGTCCTCAAAGTCAAAACAGAGATTTTGGCAATGAACAAGAGTGATTAAGAACAACCCAGCAGATTTTTTAGTTTTGCAACCAAGAATCTGAACCAATTTGAATGAATCCTTTTTTGAATGAAAGACTGATAAATTCTTCAAAGATTGGTGCAATTTTAATTGAGATTCACAGTTTAGTTCTTGAGATATTTGCCTTCTAAGTCGAAACAGATTTTGGCAAAGAACAAGAGCGATTCCGTTGCACTTCATAATAAAGCAGATTCCTACTGCTGGGGCTAATGATACTTTAGTGTTGAAGTAAACCGAGTTTCTGTGTCACCTGTAAAGCCTCCAAGAGCCCTTAGCAGTAGCAGGAATCCGTTTTATTATGAAGTGCAGAATAATAAAAAAAATCCCTCCTGTTCACTGCCAAAATCACTGTTTTGACTTTGACAGTCAATATCTCAGGAACTAAGCAGAGTACATCAGCGAAAATTTCAGCAGTCTTTTAAGGATTTATTTATCTTTCATTTAAAAAAGGATTCATTTAAATCGGTTGAGATGTGCCGTTGCTACAGCGAAAAATCTGCTGGGTTGTTTTTTTTTGACGCACCCTGTATATAAGATCTCATTTAGTAACGTAGGTGAAGATACTGTATGTGCGTCTGTTGCAGGACTACATTCAGTTCACAGTGGAGCCCCACATCACGAAATTTGGAAAAAATCTCGAAAATTCGGCATGGTGAAATTTACTAAATTGGATTTTTCTCGAAAACAAAAAACCGAACCCCCTGGGAGATTGCTTTATTTTAAAGCCCCGCAAATTGCGCTTCTAACGGTGTATAGAAGTCGCCAAAAGTTTGTGTTTCCGTGCAAGTTAAATCGCCGCACAAAGGTCAAGGACAACCAAAAATTGGCATATTTGGCGTTGTTTATGTATGTATGTATGTATGTATGTATGTATGTATGTATGTATGTATGTATGTATGTATGTATGTATGTATGTATGTATTAGTGATGTAAAAAATTAATTTAATTGTAATTGAAATTCGCATAATTGGCCCGTTTTTAATTTCAATTCAATTAATTTAATTTAATTGAAATTCAAAAGTTGGGCCATAATTTAATTGTAATTTAATTGAAATTCGCCTGGAATTTCAATTATATTTTCAATTATTTGCTGGGGTGAATGTAAGGAAATGCGTAAGTATTAATGATGACGGCGCTAATGACTTCAAACAAAAACCTATTTAAGGTTTGTCACCTCTTTATACTGACCTCACTTTTTTTGGTAATATGCTCTGCGTTTTATTTCGTAGTTCATAAAACAGTCAGGCACTTAACGCCGTTTATGGTACCGACACCATATACTGTAAGGTGCCGGTACCATATATGGTACCAGTACCTAGGGTAGTGGTACCATATATGGTACTGTACCGTGTACGTATGGTACCACCACAGGCCTCCAAACGTGGGGGTACCATATATGGTGCCGGTACCATGTCTAGTACCACCACAGTCGCCGAACGTGGGGGCACCATATATGGTACCGGTACCTAGGATAGTGGTAGTGGTACCATATATCGTACTGTACCGTGTACGTATGGTACCACCACGGCCCCCAAACTTGGGGCCACCATATATGGTACCGGTACCATATATGGTACCACCGGCACCTTATAATGGTGTCGGTACCATAAACGGCGTTAAGTGCCTGACTGTAAAAGTCACAACAGTGATTTGTTGGTGTATGGTGGGTTTTGGCGAAGGTACCTAGGAGGTGATGTTGCTCAAAAATGCTGAAAACTTTTACATTAAGTACTGAAAATAATGAAATATCTGTAAATTTACCCCAGAATGTCATTTTATGCGTTTTTAAAGGTAAAAATTTTCTTGCCTGTTTGGATAACAGGCTAACCAGGTGTCTGTAAGCTTTTACATGGACATTTTTCGAAGTCCTGGGTCACTGTTACTGTCTTTTAACAGAAAACTACAACAATTTTCAAAAAATTGAAAAAAATAATTGAAAAAAATTGCATAATTGAAATTTTCCGAGGTTCCATAATTTAATTGAAAATATAATTATAATTGAAAATAATGGAAAACTATTTCAATTAATTTAATTTAATTTAATTGAAATTAAAAATGGAGCCCATAATTTAATTGTAATTGAATTGAAATTCAAATTCCATAATTTTACATCACTAGTATGTATGTATGTATGTATGTATGTATGTATGTATGTATGTATGTATGTATGTATGTATGTATGTATGTATGTATGTATGTATGTATGTATGTATGTATGTATGTATGTATGTATGTATGTAATGTTCACATTGTTTATTTGAGAATTCATATGTATGGTATACAGCCAACTCATTAGAGACAAGGCAATAAGCATCAAACCAATGAAAACGTATCGCTCACTTTAATATTAACAAGAATGTGTCTTGTGAAAAAGCAATAGCACTGGTGAGTTTTCAGTTTGACATCATGTTCACTAAACATGCAACAGACACACATTGTAACTCACACTGGTCAGATATCTCACGCTGGCTCCACAACGTTAAACCAATGGGGCCACATTAACGCAGATCTTACATCGTAGTAGTAATAGCTGTGGCTACTATTGCAAAGTGTGGTTTGGTAGATTGCCTCAATAAACCTAGAATCATTACAGAGTAGTTAATAGGAATAGTTGAAAACCAATCCAAGAGGCAGTCAATGATTGATTGATAGTGATAACATACCATGCATCCTAGTCTTCATAATCATCAGATTTTTGGGTCAGGAATATCTGTAACTTTCTGATTTCTCCAATGTCAAAGTCATTTAGTGTAACGGTGTGGTTGGATGATGGGTGAATATAGTAGAGTAGTCCAGCAACAGCTTTCCACAGACTATGAACACAACCTGATGAAGTCCAAGTCTCTGGGCAGCGAGTTCAAAGCAGTGAAGAGTCTGATGAAGAAATGGAAGCCGATAAAACAGTCGTTTATGAGACTCCAAACCAACATGAGCTTTTCGATTGTCCAGAAGAAGGTTGTAGTCGAAAATACCAGTTTTATGGCAATCTCATCAGACACCTTATCACTGGAACTCACCATATGCTGCCAGAAAGACAAACAATGCAAGATGTGGCACAGCAAATGTACCAGCAGAATATTTTCACAAGTTCAAATGACATTCATAGACAGATTGAGAAAGAAGTTGACACCGAAGAAGCAATCAACAGTCAATGCACCACTGGATGTAATCCACTAGAATCTGGCTGGGCTCTGCGGGAATCTGCTCTGAACATTCGGTTTAGCTGGCACCAGGTGTCCTGGTTAGATGAAAAATTTGATGAAGGTCGTGCACAGCGAATGAAGCATAATGCAGGAACACTGGCGAAAGAAATGCCTTACATTCGGGATTATACTGGTATGCACAACTATAACCGATGAATCAATGTTACCTACCACACAGCTGTTAATACCACCTCCATACACGTTTATGTTGCAGATAGCTCTGCACTTCGTTTCCAGCCCGATGAGTACCTTACAGAGCAGCAAATTATGTCATACTTTTCCCGAAAAGCCCGCAGTGATGGCAGGGGTGCCAGGCCAAAAGGTCCTCGGCAAAAGCAACAGCGAACTGAAAGTAATAGTAATTACTATTTGTTCACTATATTGCTTCTTCATCACGGTTTGGATTGCAACTCTGTCTATGTGTTAATACCTGATGATGAAGGTGAACAAATTGATGCTGAACAGCCCCAAGATACCTATGACTACACTTATGTACACCACAATGAATACATAAATGATCCAAACTTCGAAACCATCGAGGATGAACTGAGGCGCAACAGAAATGGGTGACCTGCTTCTGACACTGATCTTTAGGACATTTCAGACCTTGTTGGTGTTGGCTTTTGTCTGTGTTTTTCATCTACTGTGACTTTACTTACAGTTTCTAATGAATGGCCTAAATCTCAGGAAGTGTGAACATTATATACATACATACATTACATACATACATACATACATACATGAATACATACATACATACATGCATACATACATACATACATACATACATACATACATACATACATACATACATACATACATACATACATACATACATACATACATACATAAACAACGCCAAATATGCCAATTTTTGGTTGTCCTTGACCTTTGAGCGGCGATTTAACTTGCACGGAAACACATTTTGGCGACTTCTATACACCATTAGAAGCGCAATTTGCGGGGCTTTAAAATAAAGCAATCTCCCAGGGGGTTCGGTTTTTTGTTTTCGAGAAAAATCCAATTTAGTAAATTTCACCATGCCGAATTTTCGAGATTTTTTCCAAATTTCGTGATGTGGGGACCGAACAAAGCAAGGGAAAAGCTCGGATTCTATGTCAAAAGAAAGCCCATGACATGGCGATTCGATTGCCATGAATTACAAGGTTCTAGCGGGCCGGAATCGCAAGTTATGCTCAGTCAAACATGACACCTCAAGTGGCCGGTTTTGCTTGCTGGTGAGCCTACTTCCGAGGCCTGCCTCTGGCGAACAAGGACACGCAGGAGGCTGTGCTCTTCAACTTTAGCATAAGTCATCGTTAGGTATAACTTCCCCAAACTAGAGACCCCAGAGCTAAGTTTTAGCGATGGCCGATTTTTCGATTTGCACATAGCTGTGAAGAACAAGGGTCGATGTTCTCGCGAACTGACTCTTAAATTGCCAGGTTGGGCCGCCGCCCAACAAGTGCGAGAGAATTTAGCAAAATAGGCATTCAAGAACGTGTTTAAATATTATTCTGAGCTTGAAATCGACAGAAATCACAAGTTTTGATAGTTTAAAGTGGCCTGGTTGGGCTTCTGCCAACCAGCAAAGGGGGTATACACATCCTACCCCCCTGGGTACGCCACTGTTCACCACCATGCAAAAAAATCGGTGGATTTAGGTTGTATTTGCCCCAGCCAGAAGTTCCAAACCCCCAAAGAGAGCGTGACCATTCCCTTTAGATTTGTTCCGGTTAAACAAAGTAGGTAGGAAGTAAATTTTAGGGTCTGCAATTTTTTAAACAAAAAATCTTAAACATTTAGCTGTATTTGAAATGAGATAGCGCTTCTGTCTCAGCGATTTTTCGTCTGAAAGGAAAATCCACTTGTTAGCAATCTTGAGCGATTTTAGGACAGTATTCACAGAATTTCGGACCAATCCCTCGTCCTCATTCAAAGTGCACAACCAGTTTTCCTTCGGCGAATGGTCTGTTGCATGATGGTGCATATACAGGGTGTGTCAAAAAAAAACAACCCAGCAGAGTTTTTGCTGTAGCAACCGCAAATCTCAACCGATTTGAATGAATCCTACTTTAAATGACAGATAAATAAATTCTTGAAAGACTGGTGAAGGCCCTATTAAGATACGATGCTTAGTTCCTGAGATATTTTCCTTTAAACTCAAAACAGAGATTTTGGCAGTGAACAAGAGCGATTCCGTTGCACTTCACAACAAAACGGATTCCTACTGCTGAGCAGTGTTGTGCCTAGCTCAAATTTCTAAAACTCGGTAAGTATTCAGTAAGTAAATCCAAATTTTTTGAAATTCAGTAAGTACGAGTAAGTACTGGGTTTTTCAAAGAAAACCCGGTAAGTACTCAGTAAACAATTCAGTAAACTCGGTAAAACCTTCAACATTCAGAAATATACAATTTATCTGAAAAACGTTTACCTGATATAGCTTTTAGCTACTAGAATCCTTTTTCAGTGCTGATTGATGAGTTTAAGATAATGTAGCTCGACTTTTCAGAATTTTAATCATGTTTTGTGTTATTTCACATTATTTATTGTGCTAATTGGCATGCATGGAAAGCCTTAAAATATGCACACCATACATAGTGACAAGTGGCTTTAGATGAAAATCTTGGCCAAATTGGTAGGGGGCCATCCATAAACGACGTCGTTCCAGAAGGGGGAGGGGGTCGGCTGAAATGCGACAATAGACGACGCACCAAGAGGGGGAGGGGGGTAGCAAAAACCGACGTCGCTTTTTTCGGAATTTTAGGAAACTTTGAATGTATTATTTCAATTTATGTACATTCTGTCAAAGATTTCTACATTCAGAAAAGCTTCTAAGAGTGGCTGAAGGGATTCAATTCATTGTACAGTATGGCAACAAGAAAAATGACAGTACTGCACTTTTATCGGGCAGGGGTAACCGGAAAACGACGTCGCCTAGGGGGAGGGGGTCCCCAGAAACGACGCTAGGCGATTTTGGGGGGAGGGGGTCCGAAAAATCGGGATTTTGGAACGACGTCGTTTATAGACGGCCCCTAGGTGAAGATTTGTTCTAATTTTCGCCATTTCCTCATAGTCGTCATAGTCCTGATAGTCCTACTTCTACAGTCTTCGCGCCTGATACTCTGTTTGCAATTCTGCCGCGGAAGGAAAGCTTGGGTTATGCAACAAGCAGTGAAAATTGCAAAAAAAGGCAAAACTTGTGTGTTTTCTTCGTTAGCAGATCTATTAGCGAAAGAAAAACCGTATATTTTCTTGCACAAGTGCGGCGAGCTACCTATTGCAGAAGCTTTTACTCAGTAAATTACCGAGTACCGAGTTTACCGAATTTTTTTCTAATTGAGTAATTCAAAATTGAAACTCGGTATTCAGTAAGTAAATTTAAGAAAAATTTTTACCGGTAAGTAAAAGTACTTACTTTAATTCAAATTAAGTAAGTACCGAGTAACTTTTACTCGGTAAATTTACTGGGAACAACACTGCTGCTGAGGGGCAACAAGACTTTTACAAATGAAGTAACCAAGCATCTGTGCACCAGAAAAACCTCGTTACGTTAGCCCTGAGCAGTAGGAATCGGTTTTATTATGAAGTGCAACAGAATAATAAAAATCGCTTTTGTTCATAGCCAAAATCTGTTTTGACTTTGAGTGCAAATATCTCAGGAACCAAGCATCATATCTTAATAAAAGATTTATCAAACTTTCACGAATTAATTTATCTTTCGTATAAAATAGGACTCACTGAAATCGGTTGAGAATTGCGGCTGCTACAGTAAAAAATCTGCTGGGTGGTTTTAATCTCTGTTGTGCACTGCCAAAATCTCTGTTTTGATTTTGAAAGCAATTATCTCAGGAACTAAGCAACGCATCTTAATAAAAGTACACCAGTCGTTCAAGAATTTATTTATCTTTCATTTAAAGCAGGATTCATTCAAATCGGTTGAGATTTGCGGTTGCTACAGCAAAAAATCTGCTGGGTTGTTTTTTTTTGACACACCCTGTAAATTTGTGATTTGCATTCCAATTGTGTAAACCTGGTATGAAAAATTGGCGTTGAAACCAATGAGACCATTATTTGCTGTGTATGTCCAGCTTTCAGCAATAAGAATACCACCAAGTTTCCAACCCACAAACACACCGCTTCCACGACTGCCGTGACACACGGGTAGCGTAAACTACCCATGGCCAAGACGCGACGCCAAAAAGGTCAGTGAAGCTGTCTCAAATGTCAAAGATCCACTCAGTTGGTCATAGCAAGCTGTTCATTGCAATCAACTATGTATATATTCGATAGTGACGTACGTACGCGCGGCTGACCAAAGTTCAAAAATAAGTAAGCTCATCAGCTGGTTTTATCCACGTGCTAGCTCATCTTGGTTACCATAACCATATCAAAACATAGGCCGTTCCAACACACTGTACGTAACTTAAATTTAAACATCTGTTTTTCCACCACACAATCTTTTGAGGAACAGCAAGATAAACAAAAAAACAATTCTTTCAACCAAACCAAGTGACCAAATTGAAAAGCACCAGAGAACATTGCACTGTTCTTTCTTCACTTTCTTCTTCTTTGCCTCCAATATTTCTAGAACATTCTGTTTTACTATTATTGTGCGTGCCCTGAAATACAATTCTAATCCAGCAAATTAGTGTCATGGGCTTGAGCAAATATGGTCTTTGCTGAAGGAATGTTTGTCTCATTATCCAAAACAGCTTTCAGAATTATTTTAATTTATCTGTCTTCATGAAATGCTCGTTCGACTTTAAGTATTATTTTCAATCTAAGAAGCTAAAGCTCTCATAAGAGACTAGGTAGTTATAAGATATTCTAATCTGCATTTGATTTTTAAGAGTACCCAAGATTTGACAATGTGCATGGACTAAAGCCTAAACCAGATATGATCGGAAATAAAAAGATAATAAAAACGTACACTTGCACCTCTGACCTATACAAAAGTCGCATGGGTCACAGCAGATGAGCGAAGATAAGCACGGTATTCCACAGCAAACTCCGGTCTTATTAGGGGGCCCTCCATCGTCGGCTGCCACAACTGAACTTTGAGCTTTTTCTCCACACGGATTCAATCTGAACTCACTTCTGATCGTACACGCACAGACATGGGCAAAGGGAGATCGGAGGAGGGTTGACCCCCCTCAGACTCTGACCTACCCCCCTCAGGAATTTTTTGGAAGCATTATAGAAAATTATGATAAAAATACGCCTGGATTATGCGTAAATGAGCTCAGAATAGCTTATTTTAACGAAAAATAAGCCAAAAAATCTGACTTCTTTGATTACCAATCCCTCAGCCCCCCTCAGGAATTGAAAATTCTACCCCCGTCAGCCGAAATGCTAGCCCATGTCTGTGCACCTGCACGCAAATGTAGTACTTACTGTATGTACGGGCCTCGGGTGCTGAGTGCGGTAGGTCAGAGCAGTGTGGTGCATTTTGTAAATTTCAAACTAGGTAAAGTAATACTAGGTAAAGCTGTCACCTAAAAAACTAGGTAAAGTAATACTAGGTAAAGTTCTCAGATAAGAAACTAGGTAAGGTAATAATACTAGGTAAAGCCAGAAAAACTAGGTAATACTAGGTAAACCTAAAACGCTCGAAATCAAGTCAAAATGTTATTTGTGGTTCAATAGAACAATGATGAAGTTAAAATTTACGAAATTTGACACATTTCAAAGTAAATATTTGTATTTTTTTATCAAATAAGTCAGAAATTCATTCTCTGGGCCACTGTAATTGTGGGAAAGCCGGAAATTTGAAGGTTTGCGACTGAAAAAGCCACGTAAAACTGAAAATATCAAACTATGTAGGTAAACTTGTTCTACCTAGAAGTACCTAGTTATGTGGATTTAAAACTAGGTAAAGTAAAACTAGGTAAAGTAGAGTAACCAGCAACTAGATAAAGTAAATCTAGGTACTTTTCCCGAATATTAACTAGGTATACCTAGTTACCTAGATAAAAAGTGCACCACACTAGGTCAGAGCCTGAGGGATCAACAACCTCCTCACTCGTGTTTTCGCACCCAGACCCCCTGGTACATACTGTACATACATACCGTAAAACTTCTAATGAAAGCGCACCCTCCAATAGTAGCGCCCTTAACGGACACGAACAACCGGAAAATATAAACGCGCACGCTCTAATAGTAGCGCCCTTCTAATAATAGCACTCCCACGCGCACTACTTGAGATGGCCAATACAGCATTGAAATAATGCTCCAATACTAGCGCCCCCGCCGCTATTATTATAAGTTTTACGGTGCATCGGAATGTCAGGTTCTAAGCAAATGATCTTTCAAGAGTAAAATGAAAATGCACTGATTTATACCCTCGAGCAATAATAAAGTGTTGATTCAATTGTGCTATAAGAAAGCACACAGAGAGAGCAACGATAACCAACATTTTGCTTTCAGTTCAGAAAGGCCAAACTGAAGTGTGGCGGCAGGGTGCCTTTGCATTAGTACTTCATTGATTTTCATTCTGCTTCCACTCATTACCCGGCACGTTTAGGAATAATTTGGCTTCTGTACTAGTTCTGTTTAGCACGTGCACTTTGTAAACAAGTGCACCGGTTATCCCAGGTGGTTACTACTGTTGCTAAATAAATTTATTTTAAATACAATTTAATGATACTTTATTTACCAAGTAATTTACTTGTATTAGTAATTTTTTTAAAAATAAATTTATAGTTATAATTTACTTAGAAACAGTAATGGTTACTGCATGCGTGTGGCAACGGTACCAAACTGGGCACAGTGTACAGTACATACCGTGGTTAACTTTAAGTTATTTCTTAACACCTACCAGGTTTCCCCGTATAAACGTCCCCAAATAGTGGCCAAACTTGGGCATTTATTTGGAAAGGCTTTCCAAATAAACGCCCATGGGCGGTTAAGATAAAACATTTTGTCCCGGAAAAGATAAAAATATGATGAAATAGGGGGTTAAAACCTCAAAAATTGAGGCTAGAAGCATGAGTTTCAGCGTAGAAACACGATATTATCAGTTTTCGTCAAAGAATCAGTGCAAAAAATCAAACCTCAGACAGACAACGCTCAGGCAGAAAGCAGTTGCCAATTTCCAAATTAACGCCCCAGTACAACTTTCCAATTAGCCGCCCCTGGGCGTAAATTTAGATTAGAATTGAAGTTGTGAAAAGTGCCAAAACTAAATACTGTAGGCTTACGGAAAAACCCGGTACTGGTTACTTACAGTAATGCGTGTAAAGTTGCACGTAGCAAAGAAAAAGAAAAAAAATGTTATTAGCAGTCCATTACCTCACCCCTGAACTTGATGGCGATTACGTCGGAAAGCTGGCAGCTGTGGTGTGCGTTACTGCGTGCCAGAATTGGAAACGATGTTTTCAGGGATAAAATTCGATTTACAATGCAATACGCAATGTGCAAAAAATACGTAATTGTTTTTGAATGCTTATACGCATACGCATTTGTTACCAGAACCAAGCGGAATTTTTGATATTAAACAACAGTACTAAAAAGACAGGCGATTTTACCAATTTTAGTGTTCCTAAAGTGTCTCGGGTGTTCGTGGTTCGCGGAGGTGTTCGTGAGGTGTTGTTCGTGTGCGAGTTGTTCAAGTTGGTGTTTGGCTGTGTTCGTAGGGTGTTCGCCCCGCCCATTTTTGTGTTAGTCTGGAGTACGGGGGATGTTCTGCCCAGTCCAGTGTTCGCCAACACCTCAACTATGGACTCAGTGTTCGCCTTGGTTCAGCGAAATAGATGATTATAACAGGCCTCCTAGGCAGAAATTGTGTTCGCCTCAAGGGTGAAATCGAATGGTTAAATCAACGATTCAGGTATTTTACAAGCTTCCTGGGTCTAAAATATGCTTGCAATTTTCAAGAACATTTTCAACTGTTCATCAAGGGCGGAAAACACGTGTAAGGAGTGCAGGAAGCTCGTTGAAAATTACGCCTTAACCGTTACGCGTTATGTAAATCATGCATTCATTTTCGCGATTAATTGCGCATTCGAAAATTCCGCAACTGCAGGGGAGTGTTTGATGATACGTATGTAGGTTTCGAAAACACACCCTCAGAGTCTGAAAGGAAGCCCTTCACTAGGAAGACCCTATAGCAATCCTCAGACAGGCACAATTTGTCAAAGTTTACAAGCTACATTTACGTGGAATGAATGAGTAGAAAAGAGATGTTTCAAAATCTATGTTTTAGCAGCAGCTTTCAGTATTAGTCAGTAGTATTCTCCACACTTAGTACACTTTCATTTTCAGTTCGCCGCTGAGAGTTTATGTCTTGCTCTTGCGTAAGATGCAAAGGTACATGAAACAACACTGCAACGGGTCTTCGGTAAAGTTACGTTTTGTTACAATAATCGTGCTACAGTGCTGTAGACACAATAATAGAACAACAAAAGCAGGTTAAAATTGTATCCACTTCGTGTTCACCGAGTTTGAATTTGTCAGCGACTCAATATACAGTAGAATAGAACAAATCAAAAGCTCAGTTCGACCGGTAGCATTGAAAACAATTTCTGAAACGCTCCACCGACCAAATTGCGGCACGCGCACATGTCAGGTCGGCGATTGTGTCAAAGAGGCGCACCAGTAATCTATTGTTGGAGTGAATAGGACGAATTTCTGGGTGTCTGCACAAATTCCTCTGAACTCCCCGCCTCCCCCACTGCCTTCTAATTACCGTTGACAGGTGTTTTAGCTTCCTCTGCCCTTCTGCCGTGGGAACCAACTGTGCAACAGACACCACAGGCATCTCTGTCCTTAGTCCGACCGCCTAATTATTGCCTTCCGGTTACTCTAGCGGTACACGCAGTCGGTTTAAAGCGGCTTTTTAATTGCAAATTGGGACAGCTCCTTTGAAGAGCCATTAACACGTCTCTACAGCTGTTCTACTATAAATCAAGTCTGCTTTTGATTATACCAAATAAGGCACTCCTAACCACCTGCTTGCACTACAAAAAACACCACCGGTTGCTGCTTGTGTGAGCGGCACAAACAATCGAAACCCGAGTTGCCCTGCACCTGCGAGTGCCACTTTTAATGACCCTACAAGGACACCTGTCTAGGCGGTCTTATATGTTTGGCTACCGTGAAAGACACTTAAGACCTTTTATGGGATTTGTGGCGTAAGATCGGAGTCACATGTACAGATAGGATCGGTAGGATTAAAGCCGGGGCAAGAAAGACAATCAGTCCGACAGATCAGAGGTGGATAAGCTCTAGCACAAGACTTTCCAGCTCGTACAAGTGATGATCTTTGAACTGCGGGAACAACTTTCTGTTCCAGTCAGCCAGTTTGAGGAGGTAGTCAGAGTTGGCGCCGGCCATTCCCTTAGCCTCTGCTATTTCCCAAGCCATCTGGTGTGTGGCTGCCGGTCCCAAGTAGAATTGATTGTCATCCTTCGCCACCACAGTAACTGCTTCTATTTGAGCGCCGGACTCCAGAGTCACTTGTATGGTCTGGTACTTGTAGCCATTCTCGATTTCCCGGTAGTAGAGATGTTTGAAGGCAGCCCAGATTTCTTCCAGTCCCGACACTCGGTAGAGAATGCCGCTCGAGACACTCGCTGGCTCCGGTACAATTGTGACAACTCTGCCTGGCTGAAATAGGACGCAATTGTGAGCTACATAGGTGTCAATTTTCTACTAAGTAGAGACTTACCAATTGGTCCGTCCCACGGTGCATCGTATTTCCTTGCCAAAACCGTCTGGCGAATCCCAAAGCGAAGCCCTTTCTAGCCTCCGAATGCTCGAACCCGGGGTTCCAAATAAGCGAACCGTAGCCGAAAATCCAGATATCCATTTTGAAGCGCTAGCTAATAGCTGTGGGTTTTAAAAGAAGGAGAGCTGGGAATGAGTCGAACACCAAGAATTTATATATTTTGCTGCCAGACGCCATTTAGATAAGTCTCACGCCAACATCCTGCGCTATTGCATCAGCCGGGAGTGGGAAACAGGCCGGGCAGGACTTAAACGCACTCTGGCAGCGCCCTTAATCAATTCTCTTTTATACCGGGCCGGCTGACGCAATAGGGGAGCAGTTTTAGGGGGACAGGAGGTGGAGTGGTGTGTTGTTTTTAGCTAGGGGCAAAAATGGTCAAACTAGCCATTTTTGAGGGGCCGTAATTTTGGTTGTAGGGCAGCTAGAGAAAATCGGATAGCAAATAGGTCCATGACTTTTCGTGGTCTACAATGCCTGAAAGTTACAGCTTTCTACGCCGATTTTGAAAAATCAGCTGTACAGACCAAGGTTCGACTTTTTCATGGACTGCCTCTTAAAATTCTGAATTCGCTCTGACTAAAAAGGTCTGTAGCAATTTAAACAGCCCCGAGACGATTTTTCAGACCACCTACGATTTTTCTCGCAAGTAATTTTTTCAGCAAATGTTTGCGATTTTTTACAAATTCAGACACAAAAATTGCCAAAATCGCGTGTTAAACAGCACTTGTTAGCTGTATTGGAGCCAAAATTTGCTATTTTTGACTATTTTTGCCGAAAATTGCGATTTTTGAGCGTTTTTTAGTACCCAACCCACTCCAAAATTTGGGCTCAGACCCCCCGGCTGGTGCCAGACCCCCTTCGGTGGATGACCTGTTACATGTATGGATTTGTCAACAAAGTTTATCATCTACATATGTACATAGGCAGCTTAGTGAATAAAAGGAAGAAAGAGGCTACAAAACATTTATTTGACTAGCGGCTGTTGCTGTGGTTTTAGTACTATACTGAAAATTTCAAAATGTCCTCAAGGGAGAGAATTGGCCAAATCATTATTACAAACTTGCGGTAAATTTCTTATAGATGAACGTCTGTTTAGTGATCAATTTCTATTAGGCTTTTACATAATTTTCAAATCCCGATGACATCAGTGTTCATGACATTCTGTATGGTTTTCAGATCTGAACAAGTGTTTCGTAAGGCTACAATGTACGTACAGCATCTTTTCACGAATTGGACGCTTCTTCAGTAGCGATGAAGATAAGGCACAGATAAGACAAAATGTGATATGAATTGTTCAATTTGGTCAATTTCAAACTGCCAGACGCCAAAAATCAAACATAAAACCACTTCTGAAGAATATACCGTACCTATGTTGTAGTTTTCAGAATCTAAAACAAACTACAGTACTACACAATCCTGCATGGCAGACATGATTACAAACGAATGATGCCATTTTTCGGCAACGGCGTAAAAATACCTACTATGCAAATCTCCAAAAAATTGAAATTCCGCGGTAGCCAAACTACGTATCACACAAATTACGTAATTAGGGCAGGGCGCCTTACTTTGTATTGTATCCGATTGCTTTTAGCAGTAATTCGTCCCCAATTAAAACCCCAAGCCAACACCATTTCTTGCAGAGAAATTTCTGTATGTAATGTACGTCTACAGGTTTAAAAATAAGCACACAGGACAGGACAAATGGTCACAATTTCTGAATGGCTAGGCCGATTAACTTTAAACTTAGAAGAGGATAGCTTATTGAAGTGTTTTAAGACGTACTGTACATACATACTGTTTCCATATGTAACAGGTGGGACCCCCCAGACGATTTTTCCTACCTCCCGCACCCCCTCCGCTTTTTCTGCTAAGTTATTCTTTGAGCAAATTTTTGCGATTTTTGCAATTTCAAACACAAAAATTGCTAAAATCGCCTGTAAAACAGCACGCTTTAGCAGTTTTTCAGCCCAAATTAACGATTTTTACGATTTTTAGCCGAAAAATTGCGATTTTTGAGCGTTGTTTAGTGCCCGACCCCCCTCCCAAAATTTGGGCTCAGACCCCCCATGGCCGGCGCCAGACCCCAACTCTCTCTGTCCCCTTCGGGGGATGACCTGTTACATGTATGACTGTATCATACTGTCCCTAATCTGATTTTTCTGAGACTCAATTTTTGAGTCATTTTTCGCGATTTTTTGCGCTTTCTGACTCCAAAATTGCCTGCAAAACAGCGATTTTTTAGCTCAAAATACCGATTTTCAGCGATTTTTCTGCGGCTTTCCCTCCCCACGAATAGAATCATAGAATCAATGGCTCAACCACTCCCCAGCCAGTTCGATGTATGCTTAACGACAACCCGTTGCAATCCTGTTTCATCTTTATTACTTGTTTTTGCCGTCGGATGGCTAGTTAACGGTGATTGGGATAAAGGAAATATGTCTAACCACAAACTGTGTGTTAAGAAACGTGAGTGCGTGCATTCCAAGTCCCCGAAAAACGAGCGGATGAATGAATGGCCAGTTTGCTAGCAATTGCACAACAGCGACCAGCAAACATGACAGTTGTTAGAAGAGGCACGCGCTGGGCGTTCGCGCCTGCCTTTGAGGTGTCTGCTGCGGTCTGCGGCACAAAGCTCGAATTTAAATTTATGAACCGCTAATGACTCAACTCGCAACAGTTGTGCGCTTGACACTCGCCGCTTAGCAGCTTGCTTGTCACCCCTAAACCACCGCCCCACGCCGGCGGTACGATTAAAGACCCCCTACGCCGCTTTCCCACGCACACTTATTTATCACCGGACCGTACTTTAGTGGTTACTCGTCTTAGACACAGTTAATCCTTACTAACACTAATCTTTTTGTTTGCCGACTCTCTAAACAGAATTGTGCTCGTCTAAAAACAGTCAGGCACTTAACGTCATGATACCGGACCGGGTTTGGGAGTAACCCCCTAGCTAGAAAGCTAACACCTCCCTCACCGCCTCACCCGAGACAGTTTACGTACCCCCGACACCTAAATACATGTATCATTTGCAGCTACAGTACTAACAAAACAAACGAACTCAGCAATCACAATTTTTATTTAGGTAGGGCATTTAGACTCAATGAAGTTAATAATGCACTAAATTTTGGAAGATTTTAGCCTCATGCAGTAACTAAAAGCATAAAATCATGAATTCTTATGGCAAAAATGGCTATTCGATCCGAGAAATATGTTGACCTAAGAAACACTAGGCATGTAATCATATTTAGAAACATTATGTTAGCCAAAAACAAACGTGATGTTTCAAAGGACACACAACCCTTTGGGGATGACCATACTTCAAAAAATTTGTAGTTCTTCAGCTTTCAAAATGCTCAACTTTGCTCTATCGCCTTAAAATCCGGTCAAATGACCTTCGGTAGCTGAATTTGGCATTTTCGCTGCTGATTTTTAAGAGGAATCGGTGTTTTTGGCATTTTTTGCTTGCTTTTGGCTCTAAACAAACGCTATTTGGCAGCTTAAAGTAACGATTTTTGAATAAAACGCATTTCCAGGCATTTTTGGAGTTTCTAACAATTTGTAACCCCTCCCTGGGCCAATCCCCCGCCTGCTCCTCCCCCAGCCCGGCCCGGACCTGTTACATGTAGGGTAGTAGAGCCATGGTCACACATACGTACAGTACGGAACTGATGGAAAGAACGCAAGAAGTATAAGAAAAGGAGTGATCTGCTAGATATAAGTGTCAGATTAGTGGGCATAATTCCCAGGACAAGTACTCGAGATGTGCACTGGAGAGAGCCATTGGTAGGGCAATTAGGCCGCAGTTCACACCTGAAATTGCGCGCAGCGAATCAGGTATTCATAAGTCATGGTTTGAATGGAGGTGGCTCGGCCAATTTCTGCCCCATGTCAAGGCTAGGCTGGCTGACGGGCGTGGTGGTTATTGTCAGCCAAATTTGCAGGAAATCGGCGCGCAGGAAGCCCCAGCTGTCTCTAGCGGATGTTATCTAAAGCGGATTTACCTTGTCTGCTAATTTAATTCTACACCTGACCGACACCGGCCATTTTCACCTATTCCCGGCCCACTTGCAAGACGGTTTTGGTTTGGCTGCCTGTTGAGCCTATTTTTGGAGCTATAAATTCAGGTTAGTTGTGGATTTTGCAAAGAAAAACGCTGGAATCTGGAAGGTTTCTCGACATGTATGGTAGCGGGGCCTCATGTGATTGCAGCCAGATAGGGTATTGTTTAAAGTTGAACTCGAATAATTTATACCTACTTTATTATGTCATCCCGGTAGTAGTTCGCTATGCAGTGAGGCAATGTGAATAGGACAAGCCTGAAATTGTGAATTTTCTGTTAAAATGGTTCGTAAACAATTTAGGCACGCATTTAGACTCAACGAAGTTAATGCGGTCGGATTTTCGAAGATTGTTTGCCTAATACAGTAGCGAAAAGCCACAAAATAATGAATTCCTATAGCAAAAATAGGTATTCGATTCGAGAAGCATGTTGGCCTCAGAAACTGAGAGCCTTATTAACGTACCGTAAAACTTCTAATAAAACCGCACGCTCCTATAGTAGCGCCCTTCTAATAATAGCGCTCCCACACGCACTACTATCAACGCTTTGTACGTGTTTCCAATGTAGAATACTGTCCCTTTGGGACAATTTTCTTTGATTAAGCTTGCAAAACATTAATCAGACTAAAACTCATATAAAGATTGCTTGTGTTTAAAAATACCCGGTATTTTCAGAACAATGAGGATACTTGAGATGGCCAATGTAGCATTGAAATAATAAACGCCCACGCTCCAAAAGCAAGCACGAAAAAATAATAGCTTAGAGTTTTTGCGGTATGTTACTCCAAAAAGAAACATGATGTTTCAAAAGACACGTAAAAGAAATGTGTGTCTTTACCACGGTAATATAGCATCGTCAAACTCTACGCCCTATGAATTTTCTATCTCCTCCGTACCGTACATGTAAGTATATAAGAAATAGGTTATTTTTGGATTTGACGCCAGTTTGCCTTTGCGTTCTGCGTACCAACTTTAGAGTCTGAGTAGCAACTCGTTTTCAATGCCGTCGCATACTTTCATTGTCCGAATCCTCTATTCACTTATTACGTACCGGTCGCATTCTGTTTGTGCGTGTGAAATGGCATTTCCAGCGCGCAGCCGTGAACTCATAAAAACTTTTTGTCAGTCCGCCGCAAAAACTCTCAGATTTAGTCTAGCGGTCGCCGCAGGCATATGGCGTCTCCTAGCTGGATGAGGGCAATAAAAAATTAATAGTCGTTTCCGCTAAATGCGTCCTGTTTGAAAAACCAACTATGGCAACCCGTCGCTGAGTCATTAAAGCTGGTCGCTAATGCTTTGTTGTCGGCTTAACACCACCACCACCCATTACGGCAGTTTGCGCAATATTCTTAGCACTAACTACATAACTACTACAGTAAGTAATAAAGCCAGTTTAAAATTGTTGCCACTTAATTTGATGGTTTCCTGTGTGCTCAAACTGGTTTCTACCGTCTAGGGAATGATTTTAGTGGTCTGTTTAGATTTGGAGCAATTATACCCCCATTTCCTTTCCTGGCACTGCCAGTTATAAAGCGGTTGTTTTACTAATTAAATCCTCTAACCATTCCAGATGCGTTTAGATTAATTCTCGAGGCTTTATATTCGATTCGCAGATTATAGTTTAGGTGCCAGCTTTCGTATTCAAGTTACTTTCAAACATCTAATGCTACAGTTTCTATAAGTTTGAGCTTGGCTGTCAAAAGCATTCTGTTCTTGAATTCTTTGTATCTCTAACTTAAAAGGCATCGTACCGTACGCTAAAACTGGGGGGATCCCCTCAGGTTTTGACGTGCCACCCTCCTTAGATCGCCGCTACCCCTCAGTAATTTTTTGTAGGACTTTTAATAGAAAAGTTAAACAAAACCATACCTGGATTAGATGTAAATGAGCTCAGAATAGCTTATTTTAACCTATTTTAACGAAAAATAAGCCAAAAAACTTGGTTTCAGTAAAAAATCGGCCTACCATCCCCTCAGGATTTGACAATTTGCCAGGCGCTCAACCGAAATGCTAGCCAATGTCTGTTTGGGACTATACAGATTCAAATTTCTTTTAGATGGGCGTCTATTCTTGAGGTATGTATGCGGTATACGGTACTAACGCCGAATACTTTAGGGTCACTATAAATGGCCTCTGTAGCTAAGGTAGTGGTGCCATAAAAAGCAGTAACCTGCCGGAGCGTTCAAAGTCTCCTAGCCGTATTTTTCGTTCGAACGCTCTTCTGTTTTCGGCAATATTTGCCGTCGGATTGAGCTGATAATACCGGCGTGAGAACATACGTCCAAGCGTAGGGCATTGTCTTTATTGGGCGGCTGATAACGCCTGACATTTGGCATTTTACGAGCCGCCGCGTTGCACTCTCTCCTTGCTTTGTTGCCCTGCCGCAAAACCGCTCCGCCCCGTCGCTCCCGACCAATCAGCGCGCTGCGAGCTGTGGAGTCGGCGGTTCGAGCCAGAGACTGACTGACTCTCGGTTCTGTGTTAGCCGGCCGGGCCGCTGCAATTAGTGCCTGTTTGAACACTTAATTGTTGGAGACTGGCACGTTGGCTGTAAAAGCGGATACTGGATTATTAGTCAGTGTTTTTGGAGTGTGTCAGGTAAGCAAGAGGGGGTTGGGCAAATAGACTAAGCTCTCTGAGAAGCCTTTGATCGTGTGCGAATTGCAAACAGTTACCGCCGGGCTGGGTAGGTAGCTAGCCGCCAGTAGCATTCCCATGACTTTTGCTTGTTTATACTAAATGAGCCGGGCCGGTTAGGGCTGACAGAGCGTTTAATTCTACGCATATTTTCTGCTCCTTTCGTCCAGCCAACCTTGTAGCCTGCTTGTTTTTGGCGCGGACACTTTTTGAGAGAGCAACTACACCGCAGAGCTCTCAAAACGTGTTTACGCTTACATCAGGCGGCGCGATAAAGCGTGAGAAAAGTTTCGGGACTGTATCGATAAAATTTTCTTCTCCTATTTTAGGCCGCTGCTGAGTGTTCTCTCCATATAGGGCCCGGCACATCTGTTGCGCACTGACAGATGCCTTAATGAAATGGCGTCAAAATAAAACCGCCTAGCGCTCTCCCCAGGGCCAGATGCTTTGTCTTCCTCTCAATCATAGCTGGCACGGCTTAATAAGCCGCCAATTTAGACGATCCTAATTTTATTTGCCCTCCTAGCCTTCTGGTAGCGGCGATATTTTGACGGCCGGCCTAAATACCACCGGCTCAAAGTTGATAGATTTATCTCAGTCCGTCTGTCTGTCTGTCTGCCAGCTACCGACCAGCTACAAGCAGGCAGGTGAGGCAAAACTTTGCTTTTTCTGCGTCTTTTTTCTGCCTGCCGGGACTCGGCGAAATTTGTAGCGCGCCGGGAGCCAAACAAAAGGTGTAGAAACTGACGGTTATCAATCATTTTTCAAGCAGGCCCATCGCGCGACTTTGTTTTAAAGCCAGCGCCGTTTGTGGGCTATAATTTGCGCAAAAAGCGCGCTAATTGGTCGCTTGCCACCCAAGTTCTGTGTACTCAGCGCTTGAGTTAGAGGGGCGGATGGTGGCTCGGCGCTATAAATTAAAAGTTAGCCCGGGCCTGCCAACGTGCCTCCGGATTTAGGCGGAAACAAGTGGTTTGGCCTTGCTTTGTGTAGGCTGTAGCAAGGTCGCACGCAACATTGTTATGTATCCGATTGACTTTTGGCATGCCGGACCGTAGTTTAGAGGCGGCAAAAACTGACGTTCCCAAGAAAAGGAAGGCGCTTCTTTAAGGACAGAAGCGGCCTGTATGCGGCTAGGGGGCGCCTTTTTTGGCTATGGGAAACCAGCTGGTGGCTAGCTCGATATGTATGCTAACAACACCGGCTTGCGATACCTATCTACATTGCTACTACCTGACTCAGCGCTTAACCTTGTACCAAATTGGTGTTGATGAGCACTTTTGAGAGGTTGTGTCCGTTTTGCCATGCTATGCTAGGTATTGCATTGTGCCTTTTTATGCGTCGGTTGCTAGGATGCGCTGCGTTTAATACGGTTATTATGTCCAGTGCTACTTTGCTAGAAGGCCGTAATTTATAGCTGCCACTCTCTCAGCAGTAAGCCCCCCAAAAAAGCTCTGCGACTTAACTGGGCCGCTAATCTATCAAATTTTCGGTGGCACAACTTACACGCTTCTTTGCAAAGACGGCGCTTTTTGCCAGAGCCGGCCGGAACGGTCAAAGTCGGCGCCCGGTCGAATTATCGATGTCTTTGTTTGCACTTGTTTAAAACTAATTTAAAGCGCGGCAAAAATGGCCGGCAAAAAGCAAAAAACAAGCCGCCCCGCCATTGTCGAACACCGGCAGCTGCCGGGCCTGCAGAGGTGTGAGAATTGGATGCCTCAGACAATCAGTCATAGAGAGAGGAGGACTTCCGAACCATCTCGGCCGCCCAGAAGAGGGGAGCCGTTTAAAAAATAGGCAGGCCTTCGGTGCCTGGCAGCTGTCAGCGTAATTAATTACGGCCCACACTTGAGCGGACCCGAGCCTGACGGTGAACCGGCCCCTTCGGTTGGTTTTTTGGCTGGCTGATAAGCGCAAAAACTTAGCTTCTGGGCTCAGACCCACCACCCTCCCTCCGTCGGCTTTACAACGGGCAGCTAAAGAAAGTTGTTAGAAACGCTGTGACACTAAATGACAGTTTGCAGGTACCCCCTAGCTAGAAAAGACATCCCCCTCACCCCTTGACAGTTTTTGAACCCCCTAAGTACTAGAAGCAGCTCCAAACACTATAAATTTTTAGCTTACAGTCCGCTTAAAAGGCCTTTTGACGTTTCCGCTGCTGATATTTAGAACAAGTTGGTATTTTAGAAGTAGTTTTTGTCATTTTGTGCTTGTTTTTAGCTCTCAAACGTTTAAAAATTGCGGTTTTTAGCTTGAGACGCATTTCCGTGTGTTTTGGAGCTTGTTGAAATTTTCGACCTCAGCGAATTTTCCTGAATCCCCCTGACAGGCAGACCTCTACCCACCCTCTCTCCCGGCCGCACCTGTAACATGTACGTACTGTACGTATGTGTTGTTCAGTAGCTCTACATTGTATGTAAGTCTCAGGGTCCTAAAGTCCTAACAGTGTAGATAGCCCGGTTGCAAGCCTGAAAAGATTAAAAAGTTTGGCGAACTTAAAGGTTAGCTGAATCAACTTTTAAACTCACCTCCAACATCCTATCCTACGGCAATCTTTAGCCAATTCATATCATTTTGATATTAGAACATAGTCTTTTCTCAAATCACTTTTGGCTCTTATACTGTATGTACTTGTTAGTGTAATTTGACGACAAAAATATCTCTGATTGACGCTTTTAACTAGACAGAACTTCCGTTTTTTGATGCGAACCTGCTGGCCTGAGTTAATTGATTTTATAGACGCAATTCAAAAGGTCAGCCAACATATAGTGGAGGCCGGTTGAAGTTGTAAACCGGCTTCCCTGTGGTCTCGTTTTATAGCTTGTTTGTGTCTACACTCATTCAGTCCCTGTTTAGCTGTGCCAGCTGGGCCGTCACCTTTTTCTACCAGCTTTCAGTCTCCACTTTATCAGTAATTTGAACGCATTTGAATGCGGTTTGTGGCACGCGCCAGCGCCACTTTCCTGTCAATATTAAACAACGCTGGTTTATAGATAAGATTGTCTTACAATTATACAATAGCTAGACTGCTTTGAAGCCAAGCCCAATTCACTTTTGTCTCCTGCTCTCTTTGTTTCCCGGGCGGCACTTTGTAATCGGTTTTAGTAACTCCTACGTACTGTTTAGATCATCAGGTGAGTAGTGGTGAGACGTAAATTTGTTTCCACCGGTGCTCAGCAAGCTTCGTAGGGCTTAGGGAGGCTGAACTATAAAACCCTTAAAAGCTTGACCTGACTCCATTAGGTTCTTTAGGCTTGCGCTTTTTTTTAGTTTCTTAAAAACTTGGGATTGTAAAACCCAGAGATTTGAGGTGTGTTTTTTCCTAAGGGTTGGAAAAAACATAAATCGCGGAAAGAAACTCAAGCTAAAAATAGATAATTTTTGTCATTATTCATTTAAAAACTGGACTTTCGCGACGTATATAATAGGCAAGACTGACTCAAAACTGTTAGAAAAACAACAGAAAAGACTAAATTTGCCTGATAAAACAAAAGGCAAACTGCCGTAAGAAAATTTTCATATTGCGTTTATTGATGGAACCTGTCAGGCACTGTTTCAAGACTGTTTCTTGATTTATATCTACAGTTGTGGCCAAAAAAAGTGCAACGTTTACGTTCGTAAACGGACGTATACGTCCGTTTACGGATGACATCGACCTGTAACCTGACTCTTGATACCGACGTTTACGTACCTATGCGGCCCACCAGAACTAGCTGTAATCCGATCTCATTTACGGCCGTTTACGTTTGACCCCGCTTAGCCATCGGCTGATTGATGATTGCTGTATCAATAGCACAGAGTTCATCTTTTAATTACACCAGAAAATAATAGCGTAACTCATAATGAATATAGTAATTACAGTACACAATAATTACAATACAACTAATTTTCCAAGTCTGGTTTTCCACCTACTAGTACGAATTCGGACTTAAAAATTGGGGATTTTAGAGCACTTTTAGACTACTTTAAGAAACTTTGTTCTGGGAGACCCTAGTGACAGTTGAGAAGTGCTGTAAATACATCGACCATTTGAAGATAGTGGTGCCCGATGTTATTCGATCCCGAGGACTGCCATCTGGGCACTAATTTAATCGGAGCTGTATCTAATTAGTACTTTAGTTTGCTGTTGGATATTTAGTCGCTAGTGCTGCTTGTATAGCAAAATAAATTTGTAAAAAAGAGCTAGGTCCCATGATTATCAGGTGGGGAGAAGTACAGTTGGCGCCGAAAAAACCGCAATGAAAACGATTGGTCAGGCGAATCGTTGTGACGGTTCATCAGTAGAGTTTGGTTACGGTATTATGCAAGCCTGGGCCTCTCTCTACTCAGGCCAGTATCAGATAGCAGCCAATTACATAATTGACCCCACTGCCTGCCTTCCTTCCTGACTGAGCGACCCCCGCCCTGGTCCCTAATTAAACTGGCTGCTAGTGAGCCAAATGCTATTTACTTGACCACTCGCTGGCTACTTTGGCTCACCCGGCAATCGCCTTTTTACCTTTACCTCCAAAGCAGCATTTATTCAACTGCGCCGGCTTTAAAGGGGTAGGGGTAGGGTGTTAGTGGCCGTTTAGCGGCCCATCCCCAACCCTATCTGTTTGGTCTCAGTCTTGGGCATTTCTGTTCTGTTTATTTTTGAATAAAAATTACTTACTTACTTAAATTACTTACTTACTTAAATTCACAAACACACATTAAATGCGCCTTATAGTAATGTCAACAAAACTACGAAACTTCTACTGAAGAACAGTGATCTAATTCTGTTAAGTTAAAGTAGTTTAGCAAAGCTCGCCCGCCATGGAGTGGAGTTGCTAGTAGTAGTGCTAGACCAATGGTCATTGGCGGCCGGCATAATTGCGTCTGTTCGGTGGGCGGGGGTCCAAATGTGTACGCCCTAACAGTTGCCTGTCTGGGTGGGCTTGACTAACAGCAGTCCTTGTCTTCATAACTCAGATCGTTTTTCACCTATTACCTTGCTTACACACAAAACTGACACAAGGCGTTTTTCAAAATGAGCTGTGCCTTTTGTGTTCCTTCCCTATATTTTGCTTGTTCTAATAACGCCAAAACCGCACGACTATGTACCAGGGCTGTTTGTTTTCCGGAAAAAACCTCAAGCGGGTTTTTTTTTCGAAAAGTTGTTTTCCAAGATGACAGAAAGAAATTTTAAACAATCGCTTTTTATTGCAGAATTCAACGTGTGCATTTGCAACGAATTCAATTGCAGTATGTATATGCTGTTTTGGAGCTGAAAGTAAAAAAAACGCGATTGTCCGGTGAGATTGGCCAGCGAGCCACCAAGTAAATAGCACTTGGCTAACTAGCAGCGAGTTTAATTAGGGACCGGCCGGGTCCCTCAGTCAGGCACGCAGGCAGTGGGGTCAATTATATAATTAACAGCTATCTGATACTGGGCTGAGTAGAGAGAGGCCCAAGCTTGCATAATATCGCAACCAAACTCTACTGATGAACCGTCACAACGATTCGCCTGACGAATCGCTTTCATTGCGGTTTTTTGACGATAACTGTAGTAGGTCTGCTGGCCTAAGGTCAAAATGTAAAATGTCACCTTCAGTTCAGAACAGACAGTGACGACAGGGCTAGTCTAGGGTCAAACGTATAGTGATGTAAAAAATTAATTTAATTGTAATTGAAATTCGCATAATTGGCCCGTTTTTAATTTCAATTCAATTAATTTAATTTAATTGAAATTCAAAAGTTGGGCCATAATTTAATTGTAATTTAATTGAAATTCGCCTGGAATTTCAATTATATTTTCAATTATTTCCTGTGGTGGATGCAAGGAAAAGCGTAAGTATTAGAGGCGCTAATGACTTCAAACAAAAACCTATTTAAGGTTTGTCACCTCTTTATACAGACCTCACTTTATTTTGTAATATGTCATGCTCTGCTTTTTATTTTGTAGTTCATAAAAGTAAAAACAGTAATTTTTTTGTGTATGGTGGGTTTACTTTTTGGCGAAGGAACCTAGGAAGTAATTTTGCTCAAAAATGCTGAAAACTTTTAGATTAAGTACTGAATTATAATAATGAAATATGTGTAAATTTCCCTCAGAATGCCATTTTATGCGTTTTTAAAGGCAACTTATTAAAATTTTCTCGCCTGGTTGGTTAGTAGGCTTACCAGGTGTCTCTAAGCTTTTACATGGACATTTTTCCAAGTACTGGGTCACTGTTACTGTCTTTTAACAGCAAAAATACAACAATTTTGAAAAAAATTGAAAAAATAATTGAAAAAAATTGCATAATTGAAATTTTCCGAGGTTCCATAATTTAATTGAAAATATAATTGTAATTGAAAATAATGGAAAACTATTTCAATTAATTTAATTTAATTTAATTGAAATTAAAAATGGAGCCCATAATTTAATTGTAATTGAATTGAAATTCAAATTCCATAATTTTACATCACTACAAACGTAAACGACCGTAAATGCGATCGGATTACAGCTAATTCAGGCAGGGCCGTATGCGTACGTAAACGTTCGTATCGAGCATCAGGTAACCCGTAAAGGCAGAGGTCACCCGTAAACGTACGCATACGTCCGTTTACGAACGTAAACGTTGCACTTTTTTTGGCCACAACTGTATGTAACAAACACGTGTATTTCTGGGCTGATAAGACTCAGGGAGCTGCTAGAAACCGTTTGAAATCATAAAATCAGGCTAGGATACTCTGAACTGCAGGTTTTTTCCGCGATTTTGGAAAAGAACCGAAAAGAAACCGAAGAAAAACTGAAAAAAACCAGGCCGAGGTTAAAATATCCATATCTGGTAAAATCCTTAGCTAGGTCAGGTCGGTATGGCTAACTATTTTCTGCTATTGTTTACGTACTGTACGTATGTAGTTTTGCCCATACACGTACGTACAATGTAACATGGGTTTAGGGTGCCCGAATAGTCAATTTTTAGACAGTAATTTTTGGGACGCAAATTTTCGAACATTTGCGATTTTTTGTAGTTCAGACAAAAAATGGCCTGTACTGTAGAATAACGATTTTAGCTGTACGTATTTGAGACCAGATTAGGTTTTTAGCGATTTATAGCCCATAACTACGATTCTCCCTTCGAATTAGGACTCAAACCCTCAACCACCTCCCCTTTCGGCAGTTGACTTAGGAAGAAAAACCAGAGACATTCGATGCCATCCTACATAAGATTTTTAGAAAAAACAATAGCTTTCAAAAAATTTTGCTCTGTTTCGGCAGCAAAATATCAGATATGATAAGCGTTTTTTTTAATTTTTTACTGTCGCTTATAGATTCTCTTTGAAGAGCTGTAAATAAAATCGGCTGATATTATTGTTTATTTATTCGAGTCCATTTTAATGACTTATTAGCTGCCGCAGTTATGAGGCTGTAAATTTTGAAATTCAAATAAGATTGTGGGGCTTAATATAGCTACATTGTATGCATGACTTTGGAGTCAATTTCCAGCCAATGCAAAAACCTGTAGAATTAGCCTTTTTCGGTCGTGTAGTGTATTTAAAATTGCAAGGCTACCTACGTACAGGTTTTAGTATAATTTTTTCTTAGCTTTCCCGCCTCACTTATCTTGCACCTGTAGGTCGTAAGAACCAAAAAAACAACTAAAAAACCGACGCCAAAACAGATTGCAACAGTGGATTGCGACAAAAACTTAACCAAAACTGGCTCTGTAACTTTTGCACTTTTTTGAAGACAGGTCCTCTGTTAAAGACGCGCACTCTAAAAATTTAGTGTTTGGTGCTAGATACCTAGATCCAATACATGCGAAGGTTTTACGTACAAACATAAGCTCACTCACCTAACGGTATTTAACCTACATTTAGTGTGCGCTTACTACTGATATTTTACTAGTGGCTTTTTTTACTATTTACTACAAATGCAGCCGTTCAGTTTAATTCTATTTTTTGTTCTACTGTGAAGCAGCTGCAATTAAGCTAATTTTTGTTTTACTAATAATTTTGCTACTATTTTACTAGTGTTTAGGTGCAATTTTGCATCAGTGATGCCAAAATCTTATGAATAATTGAGGTTGGTGCCAAATAGTTGCTGAATTTGATCAGGATGTGAAGTTTTCCAGAATTTTAGAGACAAATTTGGCTGACGAAGGTACACCCACTTATCTTTTAGTGCAAAATTGATCAAAATTTGGCTGGACGGACTCTTTGGTAATTTTATTTTATTTTTACTTTACTATTGCCTCTTAAATTTATTTTTTACTGCTACTAGTAAAATACCACTAGCAATACTAATTTTTGTTTTACTATACTATAGTACAATAACAGTAGCGCTTTCATGTAACAGGCCGGGGCC
This sequence comes from Sabatieria punctata, assembly GCA_030248155.1. Lineage (NCBI taxonomy): Eukaryota > Metazoa > Nematoda > Chromadorea > Araeolaimida > Comesomatidae > Sabatieria > Sabatieria punctata. The sequence continues at coordinate 13,742 of JASANB010004376.1, read as the reverse complement.
GACGGGGTTGAGGTAGCGGCGTTTTGCCTGCGACCAGGTGGGAGCCGGAGCGAGTTTAGCCAAAATTGCCAATATCGCGTGTAAAAAAGCGCTTTCTAGCTGTACTAATTTCAACCCAAATTAGTGATTTTTGACGATTTTTAGCGGAAAAACTGCGATTTTTTGCGAGTTTGAGCGTTTTTGGGGTCAGACCCCCTGCCGGCGCCAGACCCCCAACCCCCTCCCCTTTCGTCTTGTCTCGTCTCTTTCGTTCTCTCCCCAAAATCGCAATTTTAAGCAGCCAAATTACGTGTAAGAGCTAAAAACGAGCAAAAATAGCGGAATAGGTTTTATAAACAAGAATAAGTCTTTGAATAACAACACTGGAAAGGTTAAATTCCACTGCCAAAAGCGAACGTAAGCTAAAAGTTAAATTAGTGATTACTAAAGTCACGTGTAGTTTTGACTGTGTACTGTATCGGGGCGTAAAATTGGGGATGACGGGGTTTGGCCTTCCTAATTAAGGTGTTACCGGGTTAGCACTAATACGGTTGATAGGTTTAAATGGACCAAATGAATGTCAGTACAGTACCTTAGCTATATTCCTCTGCCTGACCAAGTTAGGGAACGTCAGGAGGTGTTCTAAATACCCTAAAAGGTCCTATTTACTACGTACTCAGTCAGTCCCAAATCAGTGATCACTTTCCTTACCGACCAGCCAATTAGAGCTGGCGAGCATCTGCCAAATAGATATAAAAAGCGGACAAGAGGTGCCCAGGGCAGTGGCAAACAATTTATCACCTGCCAACAGGCATTGTCTAGGTGTCGCCTGTCATCTGTTGGTCTGGTTTGGAATTAAAATTTTCACTCCAGCCCAAGTGTCCTTTGTCTCTGGACTCTAGCACAAGGTGGTGCTACCTGACCCGTGCGTAACAAGTGTTTGTTTTGGGGCTACTCTGCCTAGTAATGACTCTATTGTGCCCGCACATCTGGCGGTGGCGGCGGCGGCCGAGGGGCGGAGTCTCGCTCGCTGATTGGCGGCGCCCGGCCGCAACACATGCGCGCGCGCGCTCAATGAAGCCCCAGTGTGACAGGTTGCAGACGCACGCCAGTTGTTGTGCTCTCTGACTGTCTCTCTGTCTTTGCAGACTCAAACGACAGCGCTTAGCTGTCCTCTGCTCTCAACATGCGTGTACTCCTGTCTTCTTGGCTATTCCTCTGCTCCCTCTGGACTACGGTACTTTAGTGAGCTTGTTTCTTAGTCTACTTACTTACCTACTTACTTTCAGACACTCAGTTCAGGAGTGTTCGAGCTAAGGTTACGAGCCTATCACAATTTCAAAGGCAAAGACCTGAAGGGCTTCTGCTGCGGCGAGACAATCAATTCGCAACTCTGTTCCAAGCCATGTGCCACCTTTTTCCGAGTCTGTCTGAAGGAGTACCAAACCTCGATCGACCCCCAGCCCCCCTGCACTTACGGAAGTAGAATTACGGAGATTGTGAGCGGAAATTCGGTGGACCTCAGTCGCAGAGAACAGTTCGCCGCGCCGTTCCAGTTCGAGTTTTCCTTCGCCTGGCCGGTGAGTGTCTGTCTGACAGTTTATTAGATCAGAACTTTCCCATAACTGATCCTAGAGCAGATCGGATCTATCTGTCATATCTTTCAGGGCACTTTCTCACTAATAGTGGAGGCCTGGCATAACACCACCGACAGCCCCGAGAGCGGTAAGTGTTAGCTGTCTTCTGTTCGCCTTAACCCTTACTAGCAGAAGCTAGTCCATTTGCAGTACTACCCACATAGAATCACGCTTTGCGTGCGGCTGTTTTTAGCATAAATGTGATTGGAAAACAAAAGTGCAAGAAAAAGTGATTGGTCAGTCACGCTTTTTGTCAGACAATGCACAGTGCTGCACGTCTTTTTGAAAATTCAGTGATTGTAAAAACACATTTTGCGTGATTACCATTTTCTAGGCACGCATTGCATAGGCACGCAAAAAATTTCTGCGTCTAAGAGTTAGCACTGAACCTGAGTTTTGGCGCACTCACAACTCTTGCCTTTTTGCCCTGCCCGTAGTGACAGTGTTTGGGCGCAGATCTAACAACAGGTGCACTTACAGATCCTTATCTAGTCGGGAGCTGGGACAATAAGTTTATAGTCCTGTTTTATCTCATTTGCACTCGGTGCCACGCGCCAGATGACAGCTAGACCAACCCCCTTCTTTACAGATAACCTAAAGCAGCTATTGCTACGCATCGCCGAGCAAAAGACACTGAAAGTCGGGCCGGTCTGGACCACCGAAGTTCACGCTACCAATGGCAGCAGGTTGGAGCTTGAGTATCGCGTGGTCTGCGCCAAAAACTACTTCGGAAAGCAATGCATGGACTATTGTCAGTCGCGCGACGATTCCTACGGACACTACAAGTGTCTTGCCGACGGGTCTAAACAGTGTTTGGACGGTTGGGAAGGACCCTATTGCGACAAAGGTAACAATTGCAAATCCATCAAAGTAGTCAATATTTGCCGGCTACCTAAAGGTCAGGTCGCCTAGCAGCTGCCGCGGCAGATGCGACCACGTCCTGACCCCGCAGTCATGCAACAGCTTTGCATACCGATGCCCCCTTTTAGCCATCTGCAAGCCAGGGTGTCATCCGGAAAGGGGAAAGTGCGAGCGACCTGGCGAGTGTGTTTGTGAGCTGGGTTGGATCGGCGAGTTCTGCGAGAAATGCATGCCCTATCCTGGTTGTCATCATGGATCTTGCACACGGCCCTATCAGTGCACCTGCGATGAGGGCTGGGGTGGACTGTTTTGCAATCAAGGTGAGACAATTAGTTAAACTATAGTTATAACAGATCTTTCTTTACAGATCTGAATTACTGCACCCACCATAAACCGTGCATGAATGGAGCCACTTGTACTAACACTGGCGAAGGCCATTACACCTGTACCTGTCTACCTGGCTTTACTGGAACCAACTGCGAAAACAAAATCGAAGACTGCTCTCTGGAGCCTTGTCTCAACGGCGGAGAATGCAAGGTAGAAAGAATCTGAAGACTTCTAACTCAAAATAACCCCCTAAATTTACAGGAACTGTCCTCAAACTACAGCTGCGTGTGTCCAGAGGGTTTCAGCGGCCGACACTGTCAAGTCAGTGCCACCACATGCGAAGAAGAGCCCTGCGAAAACGGAGCGACCTGCTCTGACCTGGCCACTGGCGGTTATATGTGCATCTGTCGGTCTGGCTGGGACGGCAGCAACTGTGACATACAAAAGGACGAGTGCCAGTCTAACCCTTGTCTCAATGGTAAGTGTATGACAGATTGTGGAACCGTTATGTAAATGTTGTTTGCAAACGGCTAGCCTTGAGCCGGCAGGAAATCCAGTCAACCCAGTTTCACGGTCGGCCGGCCGGCCGGCCCATCTGCGAGTCTAGGATCGATGTCCAATTATTAATAACTATTGTGCACTCTCGAGGCTGGGAAAGTAAGAGTCACAGACCGCCTCTTGACGCGATTTTTTGCCACTCTCGCGTGCCGCACACAAATTAGCAGTTTATTTGCTGTCGCCAAAACACTCTCTTGTACAAACCCTTCCCCATATACGTAACAAACCCTCAGACATAGCCTGAGGGGCTTGACCAGAAATGTTTGGAAGAATTTTGTATCGAAATTTATGATAATAGCTTATTTTAAAGTAAAAAACCTTGATTCTAGCAAAAAATCGGACCATCAGGATTTGACAATTTTGCCATGCTCTTAGTCACATTTTTACAATTTGAATTGAGCAATTTTTAGTTGTATTTCAGCGCAAATTAGCGCTTTTTACTAGTCTCCCCCTGAATTTGTGATTTGTGTCACAAGTAGTATACCCTACCTTTTATTTAGGTGGTCGTTGCGTGGACGCATTTGCCGGCTTTAAGTGCGTCTGTTCTATGGGCTTCACGGGTCAGCGCTGCGAGCAGAACGTCAACGACTGCACCGAGAATGCCTGTTTAAACGGCGGAACGTGTGTAGATGAGGTGTGTGATTGGCTGTAAAATACTATCTGAAAGTGCAGTCAAAAACGACCCAACTTCTAGGTGAACCAATTCAGATGCAGATGTGCTCCCGGCTGGATGGGAACGCTGTGTCAGGAGAATATGGACGACTGTGCCGCCAGGCCTTGCTCCAACGGCGGCACCTGCTTTGATCTCGTCAATGACTACAAATGTATGTGTCGGCCCGGCTTCAAGGGGAAAGACTGCAGAATAGACATCAACGAATGTGCCTCCAGTCCCTGTAGGAACGGCGGCTCTTGCGAGGATCTGGTCGACGACTACAAATGTCACTGTCCCTCTGCCTGTTTCCGCGGCAAAAACTGCGAAATCCGTGATGACTGTAAATGGGACACCACTTTCCAGCCTCTGAATGTCACCGTTCTACCCGTCCCTTCCACAGCTCGACTTGAGTACACTCTGCTGATCGTTATGCTGCTTGTGTTTATCCCGATTGTGCTGGTTCTTGTGGCCATAGTGGTGGTGTTGTACCGCCGCATGCGCCGCAGCCCGACCCTTGACCCGGAGCGCCAGAATGCCCACAACCAGAAAATAGCGGAGCGAGCCCGACCCAGACAACTCAACAACGATCTCTACATTTCTGCCGCCGTTCCCAACCCCTACGGAGACTTTCAACGTCCCAAAGTGGACAATTGCCAGCGGTACCAGGCCGTTCTGAAGGCCAAAAAGCTGGACTCTCAGCCGGACGCCCAATTAAAGGGTTCGCCGACCAGCTGTCGAGCGATTTCGGTGGAAAAACTGAACATTCACCGCGAGGAGAGTCCGCCTCTCCTGAAGAACGAGATCTCCAGAGACTCTGGTCTGGGCGCCGACGAATTGGGCCGCGACCAATTGGCGGCGACCGGTTCGTCGCAGCAGCAGCAGAGGACTAATGGGCGCCACCCCGCCCGACAGAAGCTGGCAGGCACGCAAGTCTGACTTGAGTTGCATCTCTGTTTCTCTCTGACTCTGAAACCAACACCAAATCTTCTCTGTGGTCTGAAGCTTTATCTGTCTGCAATATTACTGTACATTGTGTTGTGCCTTTGTGTAGTTCTTCTCTCTCTCATGCAAATTTTATATTTTCTGTACAGCTCGTTTTGTATAGCAGCAGCAGAATGCGGTAGTCTGACCTTGTTGCCAAAAATCAAAGATGTTTTTCTCTCTGTACTAAGAAAGAATAAAAAGAGTCGAGTTTTTGGAAAAAACAGACACTGGGTATTAGTTAGGTGGCGAGTGCGTAGCGAGCGGCCCCGAAAAACCGTCTGATACCATCTAGGGACATCATACACCGCACCATCTGTGCATGGGAACGCGCTGAATTTTGATATGTCGCGTGCCGCGCACGCAGCTGCCCGACCTCCCTCGACAGCAGGTGGAGGACAGCGCAAACAAGCCACCACAACTTTACTCACTCTCTGGCTTAGGGCCAATTCACTCTACCAGCCCTGTCTACAGACCAACCCCTCAATCAGAAGTACTGTATTATTAAATAATAGAAGCCCTAGGCGCTTATTAGAACTTTTTATTGGTCGGGGATAGGGTTTGTCTGCCAGGAGGAGTTAAAAAATTTCAACTAGCTCCGGAACGCCTGGAAATGCGTTTTTAGCATGTTCTATTTAATAATGAGACTAAAAATCGCTATCACAGTCAGGCACTTAACGCCGTTTATGGTGCCGGTACCTTCCATATATGGTGCCACCACAGACCCCGAACTTGGGGGTATCCTATATGGTACCACTATCCTAGGTACCGGCATCTATATGGTGTCGGTACCATAAACGGCGTTAAGTGCCTGACTGTATTAGTGTTTTAGAGCTAGAAACAAACAAAAAATAACAAAAATGTGTCTAAAATCACCGATTTGTCCTAAATATCAGCGGCGGAAACGCCTAATTCAGTTGCCAAAGGCACTTTAAACTGAAAATAAGTGATTTCTGAACCAGTAAATTAGCACTGGAGCTACTACTAGTAAGATTGGGTACCTAAACTGTCTCGTGGTTAGTGAGGGAGCCTTTCTAGCTCTTAGTACAGGTACAGTATATCGCAGTCACGCTAAAAAACCCGACACTGAGCACATTTTGGTGTCTCTGTTTTTGCGCTTCCGTCAATACTAGGAGAGGAGGTCAGAGCAAGTGAATTTCCGGCATCGGGCAGGTGCTTAGAATTGAGTAATTAAGTGTTGTTATAGAGCTAAAATTCGGGTTTTCTGTCGCCTGCTGCCCACCAGCCAAGGTCAATTCGCACAATCGGTTGACTCGATCTGAACACAATGCAGACCGCAATCAGGCATTTCCTGTAGTGGCACAAAAAAGCGCCCTGTCTTTGGCGGCGCTGGGAAAATTGACTGACTGACTGACTGCAGGGAGGCCTAAAATCGCTAATTAGCTAAACCGGGCACCGCAGCTAAGTCCCAGTTTGGAGAGGTGTTAACCCAAATCCGCATATGGTGTCTGCAAACAGAGCCAACTGTTAGCCGGTGGTCTAAAGTAGCCTCTACAGGTGCCCGACCACTTGTGGCATGGCGACCCGACGTCCCATTCTTGGCCCCGACCGCACATATGGCCGAGGGCTTACGTCAGTCGAGCTAATCGGATAACAGCTGTTGCCTTATAAGGCATCTGTTGGGCGCTAATTCCGTCACCAGCTATCATTAACACGCTGCATTAGATAGAGCCCAAAAATGAGCGCAGCCCCAGGGAGATGGGACCGATTTCCGATGCGCCGCTAACTAGTGACGCTGCATTGAAGAGTTATCGGTCCCTTGAGTTATGCTGCATGCAAATTAGACAACTCGCCACATGTGTGAGTTTGGCATAGATGGATGTGCAGACCAACGGACGATTCGTAAACAACTTGATGCATCGCGCCAGGGCAGGTGGAGTGAAGATGTTTATGACTTTCACCTGGCGCGAAAAAATAGACCTAATTAGACGTCCCGCTAATTATTACACAGTGTCAAAGGACACCGATGGTATAAGTCACACTATGACATTATTTATTGCCCCCGCAAGTTAGAGACTTGTGCCGCCGATTATAGCCCTTTATGGCTTAGAATTGTTGCCAGTATTTCTTAGAGAAACCGCCTATGTTCTCCTATATTTTAGACTTGTGTTCGCGTAGACGGGCGCTGTTACGAACAAATGGACAGTAAGAACACTATGTCGAGAAGAGAAAGACGAGACAACACTATTTTTCTGAAACGAACATGTGATTAACACGCAGTAGCTCTTAGATATTTCGGGAAATTCAATATGCACATAAGTGTTGGCGAAAAAGACACTTTTTCGGCTTTCAGATCGCCATTCCATCAATTTTCAACGAACAAATAGATTTTTGGGACGATTTTTATCATTTGTATACAGCCTGCTAGTTTTGTACAGGTCTGAGTTATGCCCTATCCGAATTGAATTGACACGAATTTTCAGACGTCAAAGATGAACATACCTATCTCACGAACACTTTATCGGATTTAGACAGCATACAATGAAAAAAGTTCAAGAAGTGGTTTGATTTTGGGAAATCGCTGTTCACAAACGAAAGTGTTTAAATCATGAATTGCTAAAGCAAAAACTAGAAACATATTAGCTTCAGAAAGTCATAGATAGAAACATAATTTATTGAAAATCTAACATACGGCTTTCATAAAGAACAAACATACTTATGTTTCAAAATATATACATAGTGTTTCCAGATGTTTTGTATCATTTCGCTCTGACTTCCCACACTACTGTTTGGCAGTGCAAAGCTGAGCTGCAAAGCATCATCAACATCTAAAATCATAATAACAACATCTAACATGTAACATCTTTCCTTAGGTAACTTCCCAGTCTGCCATACATTCGATTTGCGTCTGTTAGCCTGACATCAACGGACAATCTCTTATGGCAAGGGCAAAGAAAGTGCGTTTCGCTATATAAAAGTACATAGCATTTTTATTCAGGCGGCAACGCAGAAAAGCTACTAAAACAGCTCCCCTGAGATAGACAAACAGTAGCCGCAAGTCAGTAATTAGGGTCAGTGGGTCATTAAATAGCAATCAGTCTAATATCAACAAGCCCAGCTAATGGCTAGCCTTTCCCTAGAGATGCGTTAATTATTTACATAAAGTGCCTATCTATGACACCCCATAATGGAGTCGCCTCTGCCAATTGCCCAACAGACGACCCCTCCCGGAAGGAGAACGGTTTGGCACAAATTTACACGACAAACACCCAAGGAACTGACGCAAAACTGCCCTCGCATTGCGTCAGCCGGCCGGGTATTAAAGTGAATTGATTAAGGGCGCTGTCAGTGTGCGTTTAAGTCCTCCCCGGCCTGTTTCCCACTCCCGGCTGATGCAATAGCGCAGGATGTTGGCGTGAGACTTATCTAAATGGCGTCTGGCAGCAAAATATATAAATTCTTGGTGTTCGACTCATTCCCAGTTCTCCTTCTTTTAAAACCCACAGCTATTAGCTAGCGCTTCAAAATGGATATCTGGATTTTCGGCTACGGTTCACTTATTTGGAACCCCGGGTTCGAGCATTCGGAGGCTAGAAAGGGCTTCGCTTTGGGATTCGCCAGACGGTTTTGGCAAGGAAATACGATGCACCGTGGGACCGACCAATTGGTAAGTCTCCACTTAGTAGAAAATCGACACCTAGCTCACAATTGTGTCCTATTTCAGCCAGGCAGAGTTGTCACAATTGTACCGGACCCAGCGAGTGTCTCGAGCGGCATTCTCTACCGAGTGTCGGGACTGGAAGAAATCTGGGCTGCCTTCAAACATCTCTACTACCGGGAAATCGAGAATGGCTACAAGTACCAGACCATACAAGTGACTCTGGAATCCGGAGCTCAAATAGAAGCAGTTACTGTGGTGGCGAAGGATGACAATCAATTCTACTTGGGACCGGCAGCCACACACCAGATGGCTGCGGAAATAGCAGAGGCTAAGGGAATGGCCGGCGCCAACTCTGACTACCTCCTCAAATTGGCTGACTGGAACAGAAAGTTGTTCCCGCAGTTCAAAGATCATCACTTGTACGAGTTGGAAAGTCTTGTGCTAGAGCTTATCCACCTCTGATCTGTCGGACTGATTGTCTTTCTTGCCCGGCTTTAATCCTACCGATCCTATCTGTACATGTGACTCTGATCTTACGCCACAAATCCCATAAAAGGTCTTAAGTGTCTTTCACGGTAGCCAAACATACAAGACCGCCTAGACAGGTGTCCTTGTAGGGTCATTAAAAGTGGCACTCGCAGGTGCAGGGCAACTCGGGTTCCGATTGTTTGTGCCGCTCACACAACAGCAACCGGTGGTGTTTTTTGTAGTGGAAGCAGGTGGTTAGGAGTGCCTTATTTGGTATAATCAAAAGCAGACTTGATTTATAGTAGAGCAGCTGTAGAGACGTGTTAATGGCTCTTCAAAGGAGGTGTCCCAATTAGCAATTAAAAAGCCGCTTTAAACCGACTGCGTGTACCGCGAGAATAACCGGAAGGGCAATAATTAGGCGGCCGGACTAAGGACAGAGATGCCTGTGGTGTCTGTTGCACAGTTGTTCCCACGGCAGCAGGTCAGAGGAAGCTAAAACACCTGTCAACCGTAATTAGAAGGCAGTGGGGAGGCGGAGAGTTCAGAGGAATTTGTGCAGACACCCAGAAATTCGCCCTATTGATTCGATGCACTCCAACAATAGATTACTGGTGCGCTTCTTTGACACAATCGCCGACTTGACATGTGCGCGTGCCGCAATTTGATCGGTGGAGCGTTTCAGAAAGCGTTTTCGATGCTACCAAACCGATCAAACTGAGCTTTCGGTTTGTTCTATTCTACTGTATACTGAGTCGCTGACAAATACAAACTTGTTGAACACGAAGTGCATACAATTAGCACTTGCTATTGGTGTTCTATTGTGTCTGCAGCACTGTAGCACGATTCTTGTAACAAAACGTATGTTTATTAAAGACCCGTTGCATTGTTGTTTCATTCACCTTTCGATCTTAAGCCCGATTCACACTACGAAATAAGAAGCAAGAAATAAGAAATAAGGCGTCTGAAATAAGAAATAAGCGGAGCGTTCACACTACGAAATAAGAAATAAGCACAGCAAAAATCAGCTGCAGTGTATAGTAAGCGTCAGAAATCTCTTCGTCTTAGCAATTTTTGGAAACTAAGCGATTTATGGTCATAGTAGACCGGCGCAACACCAAAAACAGTAAATGATAGTACGCATTTATCGCATTTTTAGTAGGTTCTTTGAACACAGGCAGTCAACTGCAAGTCGCCCAGTCAAGAACGGGTATATCCAATCCGAAAAGCAGTGAACAGGCCATAAATGACTTGAAACTTGTCAATAATCTACTCAACGGCATAATTTCTATGAAAAACAGCTGGTAACTGCTGAAAAAACCTTGGTTTGTGAGTGTAAAGGCAGTGCTTATAGGTTTCTGACCACGTTTCGTCCTTAGACAGTCGTTTCAGACCTTGTTATGACATGCTATACGCTTAAAATGAAAAAAAACTCTTATTTCAGATGTAAAAAAGTTGAGCACGGCGCAACTCTTATTTCGTGGCTATTTCTTATTTCTTATTTCGTAGGTGTGAACCGGTACGAAATAAGAAATAAGGCCGCTATTTCTTATTTCTTATTTCGTAGTGTGAACCGGGCCTTACGCAAGAGCAAGACATCCACTTTCACCGGTGAACTAAAAATGTGAGGAGTCAAATAAAGTCACTGTGAAGTGGTAACCTTGAATACTGACAGCTGCTGCTAAAACATAGATTTTGAAACATTACTTTTCTACTCATTTATTCCATGTAAACGTACATACATATCTCTCTGAATCTCTGTTAGGTTACAGTAACTAGGCATCAAACACTCCCCTGCAGTTGTTGAATATACCGGAATTTTCGAATGCATATGCGTGTGCGTAATTAATCGCGAAAATGAATGCATGAGGCGTTTGGGAAATTGTTTTTGACTGTTTCCGTTCAGATGGACGAGATATGCAGTCAAAAAGCGTACCGGAGATTTCCACTTAGTATCCCACCCCACTTAATAACCCACTGGGATATTACATGGACCCTTTTTCCGCTTTATATCCCATGGGATATTACTTGGCGGCAATGTTTATGTCAAAATTGTAATAATTTTCTTTGCACACGCATACTATATCCATGATGAAACATTGTTCCGGTTAAAATCCCATGCCGTTTCCAGTTAATATCCCATAGCTTTGTCCAGTTAATATCCCTGGGATATTAACTGGCGGCAATGTTTTCACTGAGAAACGTGATTTTCCGTGTTATACCCCCTGGGATACTAAGTGGAAAACTCCGGTATGTCTATAGAATACGAACTGCGTGCAATATTCAGTTGCTTTTGTGTCTAAAAATCTGTCCAAAAGTTTGAATCACACACAGGCAGCGCTCAGCCAGAGAGCTGTTGCCATTTCCAAAAAAATGCCCCATGTACATACAGTACATTTTTTGAATGAATGAGTTTATTTCACCAAGACACGAATTTAGATTAGAATCGAAGTTGTGATCGATTAGTGCTAAAAACTAAGCAAACAGAAACACCCATGAGCTTATTTACGAAAAAACTTAGGTATTTACCTATACATTACACAGCTAAAGTACTGTATGTATACAAAAGCTGCTTGTTCTACCATTTATAGACGAACGCTATACATTTTAAGTTCAAAAATAACTTGGTCAATCTATCACCTCACCAGCCATATTTCTACTGTGACACCAGAGTTCGCAACTCATTTCAGTCTTTGGAAAGGTATCTAGAAGAAAAAGTTTCAAACAAAAACAACGCAAGCGATGCTACTGTACTTGAGAATTGGGCCAACCAGTTGTGTCATAATCTGAGAAGTCAACTTTCTAGCTGTTTTCGAGAAATCTGAGCTCGGTGGAGTTTCTAGAATGCTTAACGGATTATTTGAACATACAACAAAACACAATCCAGTATGTAGTTTACTTTGGTCTGATTTCGGACTGACCGTTGTTGTGCCACTTTTTGCTTTTGCATCTGCTGTTGGTTCCGTTTTCGCTATAATCAAGCGTTTATTAAACTGTACCTAATTACTGTTGGGAAAGCCCGGGGTTAAAAAATAGGTTCAGGTTCAAGTCAAGTCCAACATGGAAATTTTAGGTTCAAATCCACCTTCTAAAAACCTGGACAATAGGTTCAAGTTGAAGTCCACTGATATTACAAAAACTGTAGAAATTTTGTACTGTTCGCAACTTTTCTGAATCCTATAAGCGTGTCCACTAGCAGTGAAAGGTCCAGCTCAGACTTTTTATCGGGGTGTACTTTCGTTTCTGACTATTTTCAGTTTGAAAAATAGGTTTAAAAACATGAAACCATTAAATTTCTATTCAATCCATCCGAAAGTTTAACGAATTTTGCCATTTGAACTTTGAACCTACTTGAGTAAGTCCAATAAAACGGGACAGGTTCAAGTCGGGCTCAAATAGAATAAGTTCATGTTCCGTCGGACTTTCCAACATTCTACACAACAAAACACAATCCAGTATATGCAGTTTACCTTGGTCTGATTTTGGACTGACCGTTGCTGTGCCACTGGTTTCTTTTGCTTTTGCATCTGTTGTTGGTTTTGTTTTCGCTATAATCAAGCGTCTTATTAAACCGGACCTGATTTAAACAGGGGGCTTGTTTGTTGACTTTATTTTTGGCATTTTTGAAAATCAGTTTGAATTTTTGAGCAATGTGCAAAAACTATACATAGTACTTGAATACAAAACAACCAGTGGCGTACCGAGGGGTGTAGGGTGTGCACAACCCTCTTTACGGTGGAGGTAGGGAGGAAAAATTAGACAAAAATAAGAGAAATGAATTAATTATGTACAAAAATTGTCTATTTTGTGCTCAGAATACCTTTTAAATGGTAAATTTTCAAAAATTTCTCAGAAGCCCAACCAGGCCATTTTAAACTACTAAAACTTGTACTTTAATTTCTGTCAATTTTAAGCTCAGAATGCTTTTTTAACGCGTTCTTGAAGGCGAATTTTGCGAAATTTTCTGGCCCTTGTTGGGTAGCGGTACAACCAGGCAACTTCAAAATTTTACCCCGCCCCTCTGCAAAATCGTCGGTACGTCACTGAAAACAAAGTACAAATCTGAATTCTCTAATTTACCTGTAGCTCCAACAGTGGTTGCAGGAGGCTCTAAAATTAAAGCGACAGTCAAGCATATTTCACTATGTAAGGGTGTTTATTTTTTTATACCAAATAATACCAAATAGTTTAAATAATTAAACAGTTAGCTTTTAAGCGATAAATTCTGCAGATTTTGCGACTGTATACCATGTCAGAGCTGTTCTGTTCAGAGTTTTCTCTTTATTTCTAATTTACTAAAAGTTTAACAATGCAGATACGCAGAACAAGACGTCTCTTTACCGTTTCTGAGCAACAAAACAATAAAGAATTCTGACCAGTTTAGCTTATAACAAACAATCATTCATGGAAAATTCTCAAAAAGTGGGAGGGGGCCCCATGAAATGACGCAAGGTGATTTTGGGAAGGGGGGTCCGAAAAATCGGGATTTTGGTACGACGTCGTTTATGGACGGCCCCTTTATCGAGACCGAGCCTAGACCGCAAACGTCACAACGTGCTTGCCCATTTCCCGAGTAAGTGAAAAACCATCAAATTCTCCTAGTTTTCTTTCTCGGCATGACTAGATTTCTTTTAGATGCAACAAAAACTCTTCCACT
>JASANB010004375.1:0-10919 GCA_030248155.1 Sabatieria punctata | reverse complement strand
CAAAAACGGAAAATACACAAATCTTTCTAATTTACTTTGATTTACAGCCGCTCAGTAGATTATTTGGTTTAGTGATGTTTCAATCTGCCCACTTTAGTAAACTGAATAAACAAACAGTTATCTGATCTCATTGTCAGTAACAGTAACAGTAACAGTAACAGTGAATTTAATTTGAGTTGTAGTAGTGTGTGTGTGCGGGAGAATAAAGTGGTGCTGGAACTTCACTGGTGCCAATCTCAGCCGCAAGCACGAACCCTGTGCCGCTAATATAACTATACTACTGTCACCCATATTTCCCCTCTCACCCTTAAATTAACTAAATAAATAAACATCCCCCTCTTAAAAACGGTGACAACTCAATCCCGAGAAATTTAAAAAAAAGTGAAATTTGGTAATTTCAATAGTGAAAGGCGGTCACCGAAAAATGGAAACATTTCCTTTTCCTATATCTTTTCTAATTTTTGACGGAATTGGATGAAATTTGGAGTGTAAACGCAGAAGTTCAGGGTAATTCGTGCGTAAAAAGTTGACGCATGAACTCCAACGCTATCGTTAGAGTTTAGGCGATAATGTAATGTAACGTTTTTTCGGTGACCGGCTTTTGGTATTGAAATTACCAAATTTCACTTTTTTTTTAAATTTCTCGAGAATTGGTCAAGCCGAGTGCACCAAACTTTAACACATAAAATTGCCCAAGTTAGGGCACCTATGGTCCAAATTTCAGCCTATTTGGTCGAAATTTGCGGAAATGGCAGTGAAAAGAAACGTGATCATTTTTTTCGGTGACCGGCTTTCACTATTGATTTAACAAATTTCACTTTTTTTGAAATTTCTCGGGATTGAGTCAAGCCTAGTGCACCAAACTTTAACATATAAAATTGCCCGAGTTTGGGCACCTATGGTCCAAATTTCAGCCTATTTGGTCAAAATTTGCGGAAATGGCAGTAAAAAGAAATGTGATCATTTTTTTGAGACACCCTGTACATGGTGCCAGTACTATATATGGTATCGGTAGCTAGGCTAGTGGAACCATATTTGGTACCCCCAAGTTCGGGACCTGTGGAGCTGCCATATATGGTACCACTCTGTTCAGATTTCGTACCATATATGGTACCGGAACCCATGGCCATGGGTGGTGGTGGTATTATAATATATTATATGGTACCAACAACACAGTCCCCGAACGAGGGGGATACCATATGGTGTCGGTACCATAAACGGCGTTAACTGCCAGACTGTATTAGATTTGGGGTTTCTGATTTTTTCTGCCTGCTTGGCAAAGACACAGCCAACATTGGGGAGGGTTAGAGTAGTAAAGATGGAAAATTTGGACAAAAATTAGATCGTAAGCGCTAATTTAGGCTCTCGTACAATTGTCTGTCCGGTACGCTCTAGCCAGTTCAAAATTTCAGGCATACATGTACTAGGGGGGGTTTGGGAGGGGTTACCCCCCCTGCTGGAAAGGCCAAACCCCCCTCTCAGCCCCCCGAGACAGGTTAAGGGACCCCTCCCCCGACCAAAAAATACAAGTACTAGTAGTGGCTCCAGTATTAGCAAACTGGGTCAGAAATCACTAATTTTTAGCCTAAAATTCACTTGAAAAGCCTTTGGAAACCGAATTTCGCGTTTCCACTGCTGATATTTAAGAAAAATCGGTGTCTTTGGAAGCTCTTTTTGTCATTTTTTGCTTGTTTTTAGCTTTAAAACGCTATTTGGCAGCTTAAAATAGCGATTTTTAGCGTCCTTACTGAAAAAAACGTGCTAAAAACGCATTTCTAGGCGTTTTGGAGCTTTTTGAAATTTGGGACCCCCCCACCTGGGCGAAACCCCCCCCCCCTCGACCCCCCACCTGAGGAAAACCCCCCCCTACCCCCCTCCCCCCAGGTCGGCCCGGAGCTGTTACATGTATGATTACAAACATCAATTAAATTTTGATATGAGAATTATTTTTCGTAACGCTGCTTTTAATTTTGGTATTCATATTCGTTGTGAAAATTAAAATGGTCCATTTAATTATCGTTTTCACAATAATAAATTAATTTTCGTGTCCATCTCATACCATACCATACCTAATAGATGTACCTTATACATTCTTGCATGTACGTACTTATATAGATCTCTAGATAGGGCCATTTTTCCACAAGTAATGTTTCACGAATGTCTCAAGTAAAGTGCTTCTTGCGTACAAATTGCTCGAGACTTTCGCTCTTACTTCGTTGTATTGTTAATATACAGTATAGATCAAAAAAATGTCCCATCGCTTTTTCGGCCTTCACTCAAACGTTTCGTTCTCAGTCACTTCTTTACCGATTTGGCTCAAATTTTCAGCAAAAATTAACAACATGGTTGGCTAAATATTCTGCAAGTTTAGTGCCAAAATTCCGACTCATACTGGTTTTATGACCCGAAAACTAGGAATGAGGGTGGTCCACGCAAACTTATTTTTTTTGGTAATACAAGGAGTACAGGCCTGAAACTTGCAGGAATGATTGATGTTGCTATTGGGCATAACATACTAAGCGGGCAGCCCTGTAGCTCAAAGGGCACTAAAATGGGGGAATTTCAAAAACATGACGAAATATGACTTTTCTTCGTAAAACCGGCAAAATGACGATTCTAAAGATTTTCAATTTTCAAAAAACGCTCCAGGGATGGTTACCATGGTGTGGAACAGAGCTTAAATATCAGGTTCATTTATTTGTCGACCTTCCTGCTACAATCTACGTTGATTAACGACAGATTCAGTGCTTTGATCTAGAAGGTGCAGATTTCTTAACTATGGGATTTTCACTCATGTTTTTGAAATTCCGCCATTTTAGTGCCCTTTGAGCTACAGGGCTGCCCGCTTAGTATGTTATGCCCAATAGCAACACCAATCATTCCTGCAAGTTTCAGGACTGTACTCCTTGTATTACCGAAAAAAAATAAATTTGTGTGGACCACCCTCATTCCTAGTTTTCGGGTCATAACACCAGTATGAGTCGGAATTTTGGGACTAAACTTGCAGAATATTTAGCCAACCATGTTGTTAATTTTTGCTGAAAATTTGAGCCAAATCGGTAAAGAAGTGACTGAGAACGAAACGTTTGAGTGAAGGCCGAAAAAGCGATGGGACATTTTTTTATCTATACTGTATATACAACGGTACAGTACACAATATAATGCGTATATACGGGGTCCGCCAAAAAAAAAACAACGCAGCAGCTTTTTTGCTGTAGCAACCGCAACTCTCAACCGATTTGAATGAATCTTTTTTTAATGAAAAACAAATAAATTATTGAAAGACTGATGTAACGCTTATTAAGATAGCCTGCTTAGTTCCTGAGATATTTGTCCTCAAAGTAAAAACAGAGATTTTGGCAATGAACAATAGTGATAAAGAACAACCCGGCAGCTTTTTTAGTTTTGCAACCATGAATCTCAACCGATTTGAATGAATCCTCTTTTGAAAGAAAGATTGACAGGTTCTTCAAAGATTGGTGCAATTTTTATTGGGATTCACTGTTTAGTTCTTGAGATATTTGCCATCAAAGTCGAAACAGATTTTGGCAAAGAACAAGAGCGATTCAGTTGCACTTCATAATAAAGCAGATTCCTACTGCTGGGGGCTAATATAACACTTTACTGTTGAAGTAAACCGAGTTTGTGTGTCGCCAGTAAAGCCTCCAATAGCATTTAGCAGGAATCCGTTTATTAATTTACGAAGTGCAGTGGAATAATAGAAAATTGCTCTTGTTCACTGCCAAAATCACTGTTTTGATTTTGAGAGCCAATATCTCAGGAACTAAGCAGACCACATTAATAAAAATTTCAGCAATCTTTTAAGAATTTCTTTATCTTTCATTTAAAAAAGGACTCATTCAAATCGGCTGAGATTTGCGGTTGCTACAGCGAAACAGCTGCTGGGTTGTTTTTTTTTTTTGGCGGACCCTGTATGTGTGTTGTGTGTATTGTACTTTTGAACTTTACCCTTCGATGAGTCATGTCATTACATAATTTTGCACAGACCCTAATGCAGATGTACCCAACCGATAAACCCAGATTTGTACTGCGGTTTGGCTTTCAAAACAGCTCGCTTTCTAACAAAAATCGCTCGTTTGGTTGCACTGTCCTTCAGTTCCAGAACAACCGTCGGTTCAGCCGATCTCTGCCCCCTGACAGAGCGGATGTTAGCAACTTGGTGAAGTCAATCTTCAAGTCAACAAGCAAATCTCTGACCAGCTGGGTGGCATCCAGCCCAGGAGCAGAAAGGGACAAGCCCATTAATGGTAATCTTCAAGTCCCGTCGCTGTCGTTCTCCAACCTAGCGCTCCCAGTCACAGAAACACAGTGCGCCCTGTTGTATGCTGTTGAGGGGTTAGGTACAGTGTGGTGCATTTTTAAAATTTGAAACTAGGTAAAGTAATACTAGGTAAAGTTGTCACCTAAAAAACTAGGTAAAGTAATACTAGGTGAAGTTCTCAGCTAAGAAACTAGGTAAAGTAATACGCCCAGAAAAACTAGGTAATACTAGGTAAACCTAAAACGCTCGAAATCAAGTCAAAATATTATTTTTGGTTCAATAGAACTATGATGAAGTTAGTGGAGTTATAATTTACGAAATTTGAAACATTTCAAGTAAATATTCGTATTTTATTGATCAAATAAGTCAGAAATTCATTCTCTGGGCCACTGTAATTGTGGGAAAGCCGGAAATTTGAAGGTTTGCTGACTGAAAAAGCCACGTAAAACTGAAAATATCAAACTAGGTAAACTGTTCTACCTAGAAGTGCCTAGTTATGTGGATTTAAAACTAGGTAAAGTAAAACTAAGTAAAATAGAGTAACCAGCAACTAGGTAAAGTAAATCTAGGTACTTTTCTCGAATATTAACTAGGTAATACTAGGTATACCTAGTTACCTAGTTACCTAGATAAAAAGTGCACCACACTAGTTAGGTACAGAGGCAGTCCGTTCTCTGCAGTTTGAAGCACTACAGCGTACGTCTTTTTGCTGTTTACAGACTAGAGAGGTGAAGTGGTCGTTTATCTTGGCCAATTGAACAGTCATCTCCTCTATCTTCTCATCAAGAGAACAGGCTTGTGGCAGGCTTTCCTGCACAGCAGGTTGCACAGTGTAAGGTTGGATATTTTTCCGAAAAAACCTGGGCCTGTTTTCTTCAGTTTTTTTCCAAAATCGCGGAAAAAACTCCAGCTCAAGTTCTGAGTATCCTAGCCTGGTTTTATGATTCCTAACGCTTTCTAGCCCCTAACGTCACTTCAGAACAGAAATACACGTCTTACATAGATATAAATCATGAAACAGGCATGAAACAGTCCTTGACAGACCAGTGTGGTGCATTTTGAAAATTTGAAACTAGGTAAAGTAATACTAGGTAAAGTTGTCACCTAAAAAAATAGGTAAAGTAATACTAGGTAAAGTTCTCAGCTAAGAAACTAGGTAAAGTAATACTAGGTAAAGCCCAGAAAAACTAGGTAATACTAGGTAAACCTAAAACGCTCGAAATCAAGTCAAAATATTATTTTTAGTTCAATAGAACAATGATGAAGTTAGTGGAGTTAAAATTTACGAAATTTGACACATTTCAAGTAGTGATGTAAAATTATGGAATTTGAATTTCAATTCAATTACAATTAAATTATGGGCTCAGTTTTTAATTTCAATTAAATTAAATTAAATTAATTGAAATTGTTTTCCATTATTTTCAATTACAATTATATTTTCAATTAAATTATGGAACCTCGGAAAATTTCAATTATGCAATTTTTTTGAATTATTTTTTCAATTTTTTTGAAAATTATTGTATTTTGCTCTTAATTGACAGTGACAGTGATTCAGGACTTAGAAAAATGTCCATGAAAAAGCTTAGAGACACCTGGTTAGCCTGCTGTCCAACCAGGCGAGAAAATTTTAAATTGCTGCCTTTTAAAAACGCATAAAATGGCATTCTGGGGGAAATTTACAGTTAGTTCTTATTACTATATTATATCAGTGCATAATCTAAAGGTTTCCAGCATTTTTGAGCAACATCACTTCCTAGGTACCTTTGCCAAAAAGGGGGTGTCAGTCAACCCACCATACATCCAAAAATCACTGTTTTGGCTTTTATGAACTACGAAATAAACAGCAGATCAAAAAATGTTACAAAACATAGTGAGGTCAGTATAAAGAGATGACAAACCCTAAATAGGTTTTTATTTGAAGTCTTTAGCGCCTCTAATTCTTACACATTTCCTTGCATTCACCACAGGAAATAATTGAAAATATAATTGAAATTCCAGGCGAATTTCAATTAAATTACAATTAAATTATGGCCCAACTTTTGAATTTCAATTAAATTAAATTAATTGAATTGAAACTAAAAACGGGTCAATCATGCGAATTTCAATTACAATTAAATTAATTTTTTACATCACTAATTTCAAGTAAATATTTGTATTTTATTGATCAAATAAGTCAGAAATTCATTCTCTGGGCCACTGTAATTGTGGGAAAGCTGGAAATTTGAAGGTTTGCTGACTGAAAAAGCAACGTAAAACTGAAAATATCAAACTAGGTAAACTTGTTCTACCTAGAAGTACCTAGTTATGTGGATTTAAAACTAGGTAAAGTAAAACTAGGTAAAATAGAGTAACCAGCAACTAGGTAAAGCAAATCTAGGTACTTTTCCCGCATATTTACTAGGTAATACTAGGTATACCTAGTTACCTAGTTACCTAGATAAAAAGTGCACCACACTGTGACAGACTCGAAGAATAAACGATATATGTAAATTGTCTTACAGCAGTTTGCCTTTTTGTTTGAAATTGCCAAACTTGGTCTATTCTGTTGTTTTTCTAACAGTTTTGAGTCAGTCTGACCTATTATACATTGCAAAAGTGCATTTTTAACTGAAAAATTGCATAAATTAGCTATTTTTAGCTTGAGTTTTTTCCCGACCCTTCGGAAAAAACCGGTTTTTTTTCGAAAAAAAAAACACCGGAAAAAACACACCTCACATCCCTGGCACAGTCATTGTTTCCTTGTTCTCGCGTCCTGTTTCAGACAAGGCAATTGAGCAGAGAAGAGCATTTGGGGCAAACAAATGCTATCAGAGAGTGAGGATTGTTCAGTCGGCTCATAATTTCCTTCCGAAACGAGGCTGACGTCTTTTCACCAAAAACAGACTTCTGGAAGCAGTCCATATGCCAGTAGTCCGCATAGCAGAAAGAGCACCGAATGACATATCGATCGGCTGTAGTGAGACAAACACTGTTCTATTTCTCCATTTCACTGTTTCGCCTGACAAAGAAGTTGCACTGGCACAGAGTGAAAACTCTTAACTTCTAATATTATACTCAGAATGCTTTCAAAAGCGGTTTTAAGGCATTTTTCTCAAAAATTTCTCACCCTGATTGGGCCGTGACCCAACAAGAGATATTTTACATTTCCTTTTGCAGAATGATCAGTAAGCAAATTGGTTGAAAGGTGAACACAAATAGGGACATACTGTATGGGTAAAATGGTACTGTAGTGGTACAAGAAGCCTTACTCTGAGTGATGAAGATCAACCACCAAGGATGGATGCTCAAAGCGATTTCGCACCACGGCGATATTTTGAGAGTGGGTTTTTAGCATTTTGTGCAGTTTCATAACAAAAAGCTGCTAAAATGACTGGAACTGATCTGATTTTAGCTGCCTTTTGAGCTTGAATTGGCATTTTGAGCGATTTTTCAGCTTAAATCAGGACTTAAGGGAAATACCTGATACCTGTATTTTTGTGAATACTTGCCTATACCTGATACCTGATTGGGTATTTTTGAAATATTAGGTACCTTATCAATACCGTCCAACAGTAGGTTTTACCGGCAACTGTCAAAAGCGGAGCAAAACGCGAAAATTTCCAATTTGCATTGAATTACAGCCGGTCAGTAGATTATTTGGTTTAGTGATGTTTCAATCTGCCCACTTTAGTAAACTGAATAAACAGTTATCTGATCGAAGTGCGTGAACTCGTTTTATACCTCTACCAAAAAGGCAATGCACCCAATGCAGTTACACAGCATAGATGTACAAGCGGTTTCCAGGGTTTTAATGAGAAATCATTATTGATCACTGTTTAATTTTGTTCGGTGTAAGAAAGAATTAACAGGTCTCGAGCTAATCGTTGTTCACAAGAATTTCATAAGTTCACATTCTTCTTTCGAATGACTGCTGATCTAAAACTGGAAGCTGTGTGTCAATACAAAGGTCAGCGTTCAACCTGTTAAATCGGATCTCTTTGCTGTCCCCCTTTGAACGTTATTCGACATTACGTCCCAGTTTCTTTTATAATCGCAATATTTGAGCATGACAATATGGATTTGTCGACACACGCAGCCAGTTGGACAGTCGGCCTCCTTCTTGCAAAGCCCAGAACACTCAACGCTTGCTTCCGCCGTGCCTATAAATAATGAGATTTCTGAACACAACACAACTATCTCTACCTGAACACTAAAAAGTTCGCAGTACCCTTTACATTATGAGTAGCATAGATATGACAATGCCAGGGGTAGTGGTGCACAACACAATGACAATACCACCAAAATCACCCAAGACACACAACCTTGAAGCATAGTCATCACAGTTACTTACTCTGATCCGATCTGATGTGCGGGGCCTTACGGCCTACGATCATACCTATGTGGTCCATTTGGCGACCCCCGTGGTTCGTCATCTCGGACGTTTCCCTTCTATCACTGCCAGCCACTCTAGCCATGCTGTTGGGCGCCAGATACTGAGAGAGTGTCTGGCGCGTTGACGTCATGGTGATATCGGCTCCCAACGTGCGCTTGGTGCGCCCCTGGTGTGAGAAAGGCTCCCAGGCCTTGTCGGTTTCCATGGACAACTCCTGACGTC
Organism: Sabatieria punctata; assembly: GCA_030248155.1. NCBI lineage: Eukaryota > Metazoa > Nematoda > Chromadorea > Araeolaimida > Comesomatidae > Sabatieria > Sabatieria punctata. The sequence goes on along the minus strand of JASANB010004375.1, from coordinate 2,043 downwards.
GTTGATCTTCTCCTCCAACATGGCATGCTTTGGAGGGCTTCAGTGCAACGGCAGATCCAGTCGGTTCCCATTTTACCTACCTACTGGCTGTCACCAGGTTTCGGTGGCCTGGGTGGAGCTTTGTGCCCACGAGCAACTCTTCGTGGCAAGAAACTTGCCGCGCCAAGAGCATGAGCGCACGACGTCGCGCACAGTGGCTTTGCGGCCTAAACCACTACACCCCACCAACTGTGCCGGCGTTACTTACCCTGAACAAGAAGCACCAAAGATAGCAAGAAGAGAGTAGTACAGTGCATGGTTTTGTATTATGTGTCCTGCTCCACACCAACCAAACTGAACACTTGTCCACTGCATAAAGCTGAAAACTGAATGCAGACAAATTTATTCGCTGAATCAGCATTCATAGCCCCGGCTGAAGGTCGGTTGTTGGTAGTAGTTGATAGGTGAAAGCCCGGTTTATACGTATCAAATACGTCAGCGCGCCGGCACAGTTGGTGCAGTGGTTTAGGCTGCAAAGCCACTGTGGGCGACGTCATACGTTCATCTTCTTGGCGCGGCAAGTTTCTTACCACAAAGAGTTGGTGGTCGGCACAAAGCCCCACCCAGACCACCGAAAGCTGGTTACAGCGAGTAGGTAAATGGGAACCGACTGCATCTGCCTAAGCAGCTAGAGCCGCTCCCCAAGGCATGCTTGTACCGTATACCGTATAATACCATATAGCCAAAAATACCGTATAATACCGTATACCGGTCCCATCCCTATACAATGATAGTACATAGATCTCTAGACTGAGCCAATTTGCCACAAATAGTGTTTCACGCAAGTCTCAAATGTTTTTTACGAAAGTTTTTATTGATTTAAGAAGTAACGTGGGCACATATATGCCTACTTTGTTTGCATATGTATATGTATATGTATATATACAAATGCACATTAGTTTGTATATGTATATGTATATATACATATACAAACAAAATTTCAATATTGCATATTTTTTTGTATATTTGTATATTAAGAAAATTGTAAATTTTCTGCTGGAAAGCATGATTTCGACAAACCAGGTGGGTTAGGGGTACCATGATGGGTGTCATTGTCATGGTAGGGTGTTGTAGGGCTAGCCAAAAGTGAAATATCCTCAAATTGCATGAGTGTATTCCGATTTCAGACAGTTCTCCCAACCGGTGCGAACTCTATTAAGTGACACTGCCCTCAGTCTAAGATTTTTACCAGCTAAAATTTATGTTGTAGCTAAAACTCAGGCTTTTTAGAATCTGTAATATCAAGAAATTTTTTGTGCGGTGTGGGTAAGTCACCGGTGGTCGAAAATCTTTAAGTAATAGAAATGCTAGCAACAAATTCAAACTTACGCTTTAGGTACACGTACTGTAGTTTTAGGTTAACAGGTATGTTAAGGCTTAGGTTCTGGCTTTAGTCTTCGATTCTTCAGGCCTACTAGGCTCGTACATAGGTATAGTTTTAAGCAGAAATAGCCCCTGAAATCGTTATTACGCATCGTAGGGAGAATGGATGAACGCAATTATCTGAAAAAATCATAACACGTTTAAAACTGGGATGAAACAAAAAGGGAAACGTGCGGGATTCCATTATCAATTTCATCGTTGAGCGTGCCTACTATTCCATTTTTTTCGTTTCAAACAGCAAAACTCATTGCGAAATACTTCTAAAACGAAGATGAATAATATTTGGTCTTAATGCAGACGAGGCTAAACCGCAAATTTAACAAATTCTTCTGGAAAAGTTGAAGACATAGGCTCAAAATACAAAAACACCCGAAGAAACTGTAAAAATATCTCAATTACCGTATGAATGTGGCCAAAATGTGCTATACTACTTACTGCAAAAATATACAAATGAAAATATACAAACCGTTTGTATATCAAGTCTGTTTGTATATGTATATTGAATATTGCATCAACAGTCCGTTTGTGTATGTATATGTATATGTATATCCAAAACATTTGTATATATATACAAATTTGTATATGTATATTTGAATATACAAACCCACACTATTAAGAAGT
>JASANB010004374.1:0-14159 GCA_030248155.1 Sabatieria punctata | reverse complement strand
CAATTTTTTGGCTAAAAATTGCCAAAAATCGCTAATTTGGGCTGAAATACAGCTAAAAAGTGCTGTTTTGCAGGCAATTTTGGCAATTTTTGTGTGTGAAATTGTAAAAAATTGCAAAAATTTGCTTGAAAATTTACTTGCCAGAAAAATCGGAGGTGGGGGTCGGTGAAATCGTCTCGGGGGGGGGGTGTCCCATCTGGGGGGGTCTGGCCCATACATGTAACAGCTCCGGGCCGACCTGGGGGGAGGGGGGTAGGGGGGTTTTCTTCAGATGGGGGGTCGAGGGGGGGTTTCGTCCAGAGGTGGGGTCCAAAATTTCAAAAAGCTCCAGAACGCCTGGAAATGCGTTTTTAGTACGTTTTTTTCAGTAAGGATGCTAAAAATCGCAATTTTAAGCTGCCAAATAGCTTTTTAGAGCTAAAAACAAGCAAAAAATGACAAAAAGGGCTTCCAAAAACACCGATTTCTCTTAAATATCAGCAGTGGAAGCGCCAAATTCGGTTTCCAAAGGCTTTTCAAGTGAATTTTAGCTAAAAATTAGTGATTTCTGACCCAGTTTGTTAATACTGGAGCCACCACTAGTACTTGTATTTTTTGGTCGGGGGGGGGGGTTCCCTTAACCTGTCTCGGGGGGGGGGGGGTGAGGGGGGTTTGGCCTTTCCAGCTGGGGGAGTAACCCCCCAAACCCCCCCTAGTACCTGTAGGGACTGGCCTAAGTCGGGTGGGGGGCAGACCCCCCAGACCCCCCTGTTACATGTATGACAGACAGGCTCGGTTACTTCACCAGTAAAGTCTCGTTAGCCCGCAGCAGTAGTTGGAATCTGTTTTATTATGACCTGCAGGGGAATTGTTTATTGCCAAAATCTGTTTAGAGATTGAGGGCGAATTTATGCCGACACTAAACAACAGAGTATCTAAATAGAAATTTCTGCAGTCCTTCGAGAATTCATTTCTCTTGCATACAGGCGAAAGAAAGATACATTCAAATCGGTTGAGGTTACTCAGTTGCCAGGGCAAAAATATCTGATGGCTTGCTTTTTTGTGGCACACCTATAACTGAATCAAATATCGGCGACAGCGATTATATCTCTGACAGCTTATCGTTCAGACAATGATGATGTCACAGGCCAGCTCACAACCGCCCGTCTCTCATGCGGCTTACGGCTATGCTGCCACTTCCAGACATCAACATCAGCAGCAGGCGTCCAGTTCTGGTGAGACTGATTTGGTGCTTGGTGAGAGGTGGAGAGCAGTCCGACTTTTAATAGAAACTTAATTGATGTCTGGTGAAAGTTTCCAATTTCCCCGCTAGGATTCAATTTACCGCCAAAAATTGAGTTTCGCCCCGAAACATTTGAGTCCTGAGCCATACCTATTTCTATACCTATAGAGCCATATCTATATCTATACCTATATATAGATGTACAAGGTGTCCCGTGCTAAGTGTGCAAGGTTTGATCGTTAGCGGTCCGCCACTATGTGAACGGAATTCAAACAAATATAAATATAGTGTCAAGAGTAACTTAGATGCCTGCCTATTTTCAGCTGTGCCTGTTGCTTAAAAGCTCAGTTGCACTTAACTGAAGATATTTTGTTATTTATTTTATTATACTGAATGTCAAGCGTTATTGTGGCCAAACTGAATTTTAGTCTGAGTATGCCTATTATGGTAAGTGTGTATGTTCTAAGCAAAAGCTGTTTGTGGGTCCGAATGATGATACTGAATAGGTGAGGAGTTTCTTCCTGTGATCCTATAAATGTCATAGTTACACTGACGGGCCCACTAAATTCCGCCTACTAGTTTCATTTACACAAATCTTACCTCAAATCACCTGAACCCCCTCAGGATTTGAAAATTTACCACCCCTCAGCCGAAATGCTGGCCCATATCTGCTTCTGCCCTCCTGCTTCAAGTGTGCGGAGTGAGCCGCTTTTCAGTGTTGCTGCAGACATTTAAGCTAAGCGTTGCAGTCAGAAAGCAGAGAATGCCAAGAAATTGATGTTTCTGAGAGCTATCATTGTCACTGTTAGGTTTTGACTATACAATCGGTTTTTGAGTTATCCAGAAAAAAAACTGTTTTTTTCTGTTACAGAGAAATAAACTTGGTGTCAGTTTCGTTTTTTCCTACTTTTCCAAACAAAAAATATCGATAAAATCGATGCCAAATATCGCGATATCGATATCGATATTGGAAAAAGGATCGATATACCGTCGGAAACCTAGGTTCAATGGATGTTGCCAAAAATTGGCAGGCATCTACAGTAAGTCACCGTTGGCACCATATTTGTGTGAAATTTGATTGAATTCCATTAATACAGAAAACGATAAAACGTGGAACACTTAGCATGGAACCTGTGTAGGCCATACATGTAACAGGTCATCCGCCGTAGGGGTCTGGCATCGGCCGGGGGGTCTGAGCCCAAATTTTGGGAGTAGGTTGGGCACTAAAAAACGCTCAGAAATCGAAAAAATCGGAATTTTTCGGCTAAGAATGGTCAAAAACCGCTAATTTGGGCTTAAATGCAGCTAAAAGTGCAGTTTGACAGGCTATTTTGGCAATTTTTTCTCTGAAATTGCAAAAAATCGCAAAAGTTTGCTCAAAAAAATTCTTGCCAGAAACATCCCCATCCGGGGGTCTGGCTGGCCTAAGTTGGTGGAGGCTGACCCCAGAGTCTATGATGTAGGCGTAAGTATGGAGACCAGGCTGTTTCCCACTGAGCTGCGGACCATGCAATGTTTTGTATGATTTGAAGCATTTTTACTGTATTAATTAATTAGTAGTGGAGCATTGTTTCAGCAGCTAAAGTGCCGGTCACCAATGCGTTGTACGGTGCGGCGGCCGCTGGCACGCAGTTCTATCCGAATCTGAGTATGCCTATTATGGTAAGTTTGTATGTTCTAAGCAAAAGCTGTTTGTGGGTCCGAATGATGATACTGAATAGGTGAGGAGTTTCTTCCTGTGACCCTATAAATGTCATAGTTACACTGACGGACCCAGTAAATTCCGCCTACTAGATATATCCCATATCACCTGAATGTTGGAGAATATCTGCTAAGCTGTTAAAATGTCGTCTGTTAAATTTTCACGCATCGAGATTGAGACAACTGAGAGAATGAACAAGTTTTTGAACATCGTTTTCTTGCATGAGCAGTACAAAGAACAGATCTTAAGCATAATTGCATAATTACTCAATTTCTAAATATAGGGATAGTCTAATGTGCACAAAATTTTTACACTAAATCCCCATCTTTTAGGTGGATGGATATTCTACAAATTTCAGGTCGTTTGTTTAGGGAACATTTTACAGTAAAGGACATTAAAAAGAAACTGTGAAACAGTAGATCAAGACTAATAATTGCAGAATGCACTGTACTCTCCATTAGCGGATGAACAGCGTCTGCTCCAAGCTGCTGCGCTCTACAGTCAACAGCCGTATGCAGGAGTAGTGGACCTGACCTCGCTCAACCAAATGTTCCAACAACTGCCTGCCAGCTCAACTGGACTCGGGCAGCAACAGACACAGCAGCGACAGGACACTCAACAGAGCTTTCCACCTGGTTTGTATTTGACAGACATGCGCACACAGACACAGACACTGACAATGACACTTATACTGACACTAACACTGACACTAACATTAGCACTGACACTGACACTGACAATGACACTTATACTGACACACACACACACACACATTAACGGGACTTAACGCCGTTTAAGGTACCGCACGTTTGGGGACTGATATATGACCATCATATATGGTACAAAATCTGAAGTGAATGGTGCTATATGGTACCAGTACAGGTCATGTGCCGTGGTGCCACTAGCCTAGGTACCGGTTCCATATATGGTAAATGGCGTTGAGTGCTTGACTGTGAGACCCATTGAGACTCTTGCATCTTCAGCGGGTTCCAATGTGTCAGAGGTGGGCAAGTCACTGGGTGTAGGTGGCCGGTCTGAACAGCAATCCAGCACCAATCTGGGGCCTCCGCCAGGCTTCTCCGCCCCTACACACAACAACGCAGCTGTTGCGCAGGCGATGATGGGCCAAGCGGCCATGCACACACAGTTCGGCTATCCCACAACGCAACTTCCGGTCCAGTACATACCATTCGTAAGTGCCGTCCTGCTTTATGCAAATTTTGCTCTCTCAAACAAACAAGCAGAGCCGGCTTGCTTTATAGGTGCAGCCGCCAGTCAGCAACGGTCAGTCGCTGGGTGCGGCCGGGCAAATGCACAAGAGTCCGCTGACGCAGCAGTTCTATGGTAATGTAATGTGCATTGTGTTGACAAAAATTTGCATAGAACGGTGCGTGTTAGCAGGTCTGAGCGCCTACGATGACATGACGGCCGGCATCACAGGTCCTGGCGACTTCGGCAAGAGTGCATCGTTTTCGTCGACGACCGGCGGCGCTGGCGGCACCGGCGCTCCGCCCCAGTCGAGCGCCGGGGGCGGAGCTAGCGGCAGTCAGCAACCAATGAACAAGCAGCAACAGCAGCAGCAGGCAGTGGCGGCCGTGGCCAACATGATGGGCAGCGTAAGTCAAAGCAGTCTGGACTCGAAACAGTTCCCCCAGCAGCTCAACAAAGTTAGTCCCTCTGTCTTCCAACTCGTCTGTCTGTCTGTCTGTCTGTCTGTCTGTCTGTCTGTCTGTCTGTCTGTCTGTCTGTCTGTCTGTCTGTTTGTAGATTTTTGTACCTTTAAAAAAGAAAAATTTACCAAGTTCGCTTCACACTCTGCTGTTTTTTGGCTCCTTTACTAATGCCGCTTATATGCAAAGGCTTGTCCGATCGAAATCAAATGGCTCTAATCATGGTAGAGTACAAAGGAAAAGTGATTTTTTTTGGCCGCTGGAACATTTTCTGATGTTCAAAATAGAACTAATTTTGACCCATTCAGCTTTATGACCGGGCTAGTTTCTCTGTTAACTCGACGTTGCCATTGGAAGAAGGCTTAGGCCTTCAGTAATGTCCCTTTCTCTATGAATGTACGGCTTGTGTGAATCAGTGAATGTTCCTTTCCATCCATTAGCCTTGTGAAGGATCGCTTAATGAGTGTGTATCTAAACACCCTTTCCGTACTTGTAACAGAGAAGTGATAATGCCTGGCCTGAACCGATTTAAGGGTGCTATATAGTAAAAAATTCAGACATTCTGTTATTTAGGGTTTTTGCTCTATCCAAAATTGCTAAAAATAACGCCAGTTTTAGAAAAAATATCTAAGTTCCATTTGGATTTTGCAACCTTTCGGAAATTTGTGAATATTTGCCTAAAAATTGTTTCCCACTGAAGGTTAAATGAGGAGATTGGGGTCCCATGTTGGTCTAACCTTCAATGCTTGGCACTGTTCTACTCTGTTTTATGTAAGCGGCTTAGGAGCGAGTACAGATAGAAAAAAGGAAATCAGCTTTTCGCTATTTTTTTACGGAATTCGGCCAGAAACTTCTTCGTTTTTTTAACCGGCGAAGTGATTCTCTTCTTGCCTAGATTCGCACTGGCCTAAGATACTCTCATACATGGGCCGGGTGGTTAGAGTGGGGTTTACCCCCTCCCCTCGCCGGAGGGAGAATATATTGGCTTTCTAAAGGCAAAATAGGCGATTTTTGCACTTTTCTTCAGCACCCCCCGCAAGACCAACAGCAGACCCCCGCATTTTTCCGGCCCATGTATGGATACGCTGACAAATTAAGCGGTCTACACTCATTTTAGAATCGGGCACTTTGCGGCATATGTAGCACAGCATAGACTGTCACTGATTTCTCCACCTATGGTATTACTGGCAAAAAATTGCTGACCCTCGCTCAGCCTGAGAGGCCAAGAGTTATTTACCAGGGTGATACTGTCCCACGCTAAGTGTCCCGCGTTTGATCGTTAGCAACGCGGCACTGTGTGAACAGAATTCAATGAAATTTGACACAAATATAGTGCAAAGCTGAACATATATGCTTGCCAATTTTGGGTATATCCACAGAAAGACACAGCGTTTATGGAACACAACGAAAAATCAGTGATTTTCAAAGTGCTCCACCGAGTTAGCTGGCACTGAACCTCATCAGCCTGAGGATTCCATCTAAGAACTGATCATTATGATCCTTCTGTTACAAAATCCACAGACAAATTCCACAAGACAATCGGGATCACTTTCGTTAAGCGGTTGAAACAGGTGTTGTCAATGTGATCGCGAAACAGCAGATAGATTTCATGGTTCGACAAACTGTGCCAGATGAAACTGCAGTCTACACTGTGAGACACTGAGACTGAGTCGACTTCTTTGGCGACTGCCTTATTGCTTGTAGAACTTAAAAGCATTCCCTTTGAGCCCTTGCCTCCCCTCTTTCTATTGCTATATTCTATCATATCGGTATTGCTGAGCTCGCTCGCTGGCCTGACAAATTCAGTTTAGCCACAATAACGCTTGAATATCTAGGAAATCGCACAAAATATCTTCAGCTAAGTGAAGCTAATCTGTTAAGCACCGGATTCAGCTGAAATTTGACAGATATGTAAGTTACTCCAGCCAGGCACGGTATTTGTGTAAAATTTAGCATAGTCATGCGCCCCTAATGATCAAACGTGGACCACTTAGCCTAAGACACGCTGTATGTGCCGACAAGTGCCAGACTGTTCTGTCAACTTGAAATCAAAAGTTGAGCTGCATCAGGCCATCTACACTTTATTTTTGTGTTTCGTTGTTCTTGAGGATCATACATGTAATAGAACAGGTCATCCGATCCGCCGAGGGGACAGGTTGCTTGTCCGGTCTGAGGCTAGCAGTCTTACATGTATGTATGCCTCAACCCCTAGTGCATGTATGTTGTTGGTACTGACTTAGATAGATAAGAGAACAACTGTAGTTGAGAGTGTGTTGTGAGTTATGCTATTAACCCCTTTCAAATCACCCTAGTCCATTTGGATGAGCGAGCGCTGACGAACAAATTACTAAACACGAAACAGTTGCGTTCACCTTTCTTATGTTGGCCTTGAACAGTGTGCCAAACAATGATAGCCCCTTTCCCAGAGTAAACTAAGCACAACTAAAAAAGATAAAAGTTCCGCTAAGTAGCACATTTTATTGTGGGTTTATTTCTCACAAACTCAATATACAGGGCATTACGAACAGCTTGAAGATGGGCAGGGTAGTTAGACAAGAGCAGGGTGTGCCAACTGAGCCAAGACAGACTTTAGATAGACTTTACTCCAATTTCAATCCAAACACCCTGAGGGTAAAACAACAACAACAGAATTATTAGTTGTCCAATATTCATCTTTCAATACTTAGCATTCAGAGAATATCGTGCAGCTTGACCTGGCAAATCGATCAGTGTGCTTATTTTCCGTCTGCGATCATGCTTTACACATAAATAACGAAGTTTCTGTTGAAATTTCTGATTTCAATTTTTGATGAATAAAACATGTTCTACTTGATAAGTAAGGCCAAGCCCATTTTTCGAATATTTTCACCCAACTGAAAACAAGCCATAACCGAAAATCTATGCTAAAAACCAGAAATGTCCATTATGCATAGGTAAAACGTCATCGTAGACATAAGTTAAGCACACCGAAGCGATTCACCCAGGTCATGCTGCATCAGAAATCGTGCTCAGAATTTCGATTGTCAGCCATTCAAGGGATCAAAAATGGCAGCAAATATAAAGTACTGGAAGGTTTGAAAGGAGGTCTGCAGAAGTTCATCCGATGAATAATACTTGGTTGGTTATAAAACATTTAACATTAGATGACAATAGTATTTTTAAATTGCCTGATCAAGAGGCTTAGATTGATGTGCATAAGGCACATTTGAGCCATTGGTTTACTATCACCATTGCCACCAGTCTAGCTCTACTGGTCTAAAAGTTGTGACCATGTTTCAAATGACCAAAATTTTTGTTCTTCTTTCCGTGACGAAAAACCTTCAAATTTGGCTCCAAAATTTTGGCTAGAACACAGTGCAGCATACATGTCGTTGGGGGGGTAAAGGGGGGGCGGCCCCCCCAAGCCCGATTTTTCGGTAAAAGTCTCCCCCAAGCGGATTTTTGGGGGGGGGGGGACCTGAAAACCCACTTTTGGATTCCAAAGTAAAGAAAATTTTAGCCCAGACAATACATTCTGCAGCACAAAATTGGGTTTTCGGCTACCATACAACCCAAAACAGGGTTTTGTAAGGCTTAGAAATCCTAAATAGGGTTTTTAGACTGCTTAGAAACCCTGATTAGGGTTTTTAGGTTACTTTTAAACCCTGATTAGGGTTTTCAGGTTACTTTTAAACCCTGATTAGGGTTTTTAGGCTGCTTTGAAACCCTGATTAGGGTTTTCAGGTTACTCTAAAACCCTGATTAGGGTTTTCAGGTTACTTTTAAACCCTGATTAGGGTTTTCAGGTTACTTTCAAACCCTGATTAGGGTTTTTAGGCTACTTTGAAACCCTAAACAGGGTTTTTAGGCTACTTTGAAACCCTAAACAGGGTTTTTAGGTTACTTTCAAAGCCTGATTAGGGTTTTCAGGTTACTTTCAAACCCTGATTAGGGTTTTTAGGCTACTTTGAAACCCTAAACAGGGTTTTCAGGTTACTTTGAAACCCTAAACAGGGTTTTTAGGCTACTTTGAAACCCTGATTAGGGTTTTTAGGTTACTTTCAAAGCCTGATTAGGGTTTTCAGGTTACTTTCAAAGCCTGATTAGGGTTTTTAGGTTACTTTGAAACTCTAAACAGGGCTTTAGCACTGGCTAGAAAGCCTAGAGAGGGTTTTAGGTTGATTAGAAGCCCTAAACAGGGTTTAAGAACTGCATTCAAATCACTAAATAGGGTTTTTTAGTAATCTTATAAGTCAAAACAGGGTTTTGCGCGTGCCTCAGAATCGATATTAGGGTTCTCTGAACTATTTTTAGTCAATATAACGCATTTCAATCTGTATTTTATCGCTGAAACTCATATTCAATACGTATTTTGAGCGCAAAACAGCTTTTTATTACATTCGTTGCTTCATTTTTTTCAACCGGAATAGGGTTTTTAAGGCATTTTAATGCAAAAACAGGGTTTTAAGGCTTTTTTCGGTCCAAATAGGGTTTTGAAGCCATTTTTCGCCCCAGAATCCCTAAAAAAGGTCGACAAAACCCACTTTTGGACCCCAAAAAAGGTCGCAAAACCCACTTTGGACTTGGTCCCAAAACCCTATTTGGGATTTCAAAAAGGTCCCCCCCCACGGAAAAACCCAGCGACATGTATGCAGTGCAGCACAGTTTCGGAAAGCCCATTGCATTAGCTACACAACGCATCAAACCGGCGATAGCTTTTGAAATGCGCGAATGATAGCCGATTAAAGAGCGCCCACAAAAAGTGGCCCGGGTTTGGTCATATTTTGAGACTTGGCTCAGTTACAACCCCTGGATAAGAGTAACTATGTTGTTGATCTATCCTGAAAGACACGGTTGAATAAATATTGTTGTCTGAACCTCTAGCAACTCGATTTAGTTATACCAAGATGGAAGAGCACATCGATGCTGTGCTTCCAGAAATCGATTTCAACATGGAGCTTTTTGGTCGCTTTTGTCTTCCTTCCCTGCTGGTCTTCAAACTGTTAGTGACGCCAATAGAGGGAACACTCAATATTGATCATGTGCGTAGAAACCCACAATAAGGTGTTCTGCTTATATGGTACTATCATTTTTCCTATCATGGTTTGTTTACTCTGGGGAAGGGCTATCATTGTTTGGCACACCATATTAACCATGTTTGCGTTCTTCATGCATGTGTGCCGTGTGACCAGCGTCTCTGGAGGCCAACACAACTCTGTGGGCGAACAAAAAGGTTTAGTGTTGGCCTAAAAAGGCGTGATTGGAAAGCGTTAATAGGTAGACGACCGAGCGCCTTAGCAGTTGGGCCGTTTCAGCCGACCGCATTTGACGCCAAGACCTTCGCCACCAACCTGACCGGCACCCCGCCGCCCAATCTGAGCAGTTTCGGCCTCCAGGCGGCCACCTTTCAGCCGCAGTTGGGATACCCGGCCGCCCACTCCTACGCCCACGCTGGAATGCCGGCCGTGCAGCTGTCGCCTATGGCCATGCCCCATTCCGCCGCCCCAGTGCACAGTGAGTGGCCTTCTGCTTGACACTGAAACTTTGGCAGAGGGTGGTCGATATGTCCGCAAAAAACAAGCCAGCAGATTTTTTGCTGTAACAACCGCAAATCTTAACCGATTCCAATGAATCTTTTTTTGAATGAAAGATAAATAAATTGTTTACAGATTGGTGCAATTTTGCTGCTATTTATATTGCTGAGTTATTCGCAATCAAAATTGAAACACTGATTTTAGTAATAAACAATCAGTGATTAAAACAACCCAGCAGACTTTTTGCTGTTGCAACCCAGTAAATCTCAACCGATTTGAATGAATCCTTTTTTAAATGAAATATAGATAAATTCTTGAAAAAGTGGTGACAATTTTGTCACGATACTCTGCTTAGTTCCTGAGATACCTATGCTCAAAGTCAAAACAGAACAGACTTTGGCAATCAAGAGCGATTCCAATGCACTTCATAAAAAAGCAGATTCCTACTGCTGGGGGCTAATGAGACTTTACAGGTGAAGTAAGCGAGCGTGTGTGTCACCAGTAAAGCCTCGTGACCTTAGCCCTTAGCTGTAGGAATCTGTTTTATTATGAAGTGCAAGGGAATAATAAAAATCCCTTCTGTTCATTACCAAAATCTCTGATTTTACTTTGAGGGCAAATATATCAGGAACCAAACAGAGTATCTTGCAAACAAACAGAACATTGCACCAATCTGTCAATAATTTATTTGTCTTTCATTCAATTCTTATTTCGGTTACTGGTGCCTACAGTCAGTCGGTCAGTTGATGCAAAGAAATGATTGTGCTTCAGACCAAGGAGCCAAGGGCTACCAGTCGAAGGGGTACCAGCAGGGCTACAGCTGGAACTGACAGACGCCGGCTGACCCGATGCCTGCCCAGCAGTAAACTAGAGAGAGAGAGAGAGAGGAGGGGAGAAGGAGAGCGCTAGAGTTGTGTGTCGGTGTGCGTGTGTCTTGTGCACTCTTCTGATCTGTAAATGTGTATAGCGTTTGTTTGGTCGCCCTCGTACGGTAGGTTAATAGAGCAGACGTACTATATTCTGTGTCATGATGGTGTATAATTAATTAATTACGTACTTGCAATGTCAACTTTATATTGGTACTCTATTTTATATCATAATTAGCCGCTGTCCTGTTCCCCAACCGCACGCACACAAAGTCTGTGTAACTGTTTTTTTTTCTTCTCTCTCATTTCTTTCCTTCGTTCGTTCGGTTTTCTTCTTGCTCGTGATTGATGATCGGCACATCTTTCTTTATTTCCTTCGACTTTTTTCGGTTGTTGATTACAAATCTTGTGTACTGTACGCTTGGTTTTTTTGGTCTCCGACCCATCACCGGGCCTGAGGCAGTTCGGAAAAAGGCCTAAGCTAAGCGATCGATGGAGTTTATTTGTTGTGTCGTGTAGTCGAGAGATGCGTATATGGTGATGCGCTGCAGTCTTTGAGTGAGCCACAATGCTAAAACGATCTGTTTTTACTTTTTCCTTGTCTGTCTGGGTTGCTGCGTTTAGGTCGTTGTTCCGACTGCTGCCGACGGTGCGAATAAACTTGTGCCGAGTTTTCTTCGCAGTTATAGCACAATGCAGCAGGGTGTCCAAAATATTTTACTACCATCAATGCCAAGCAAAATTTCTAGACCAAATGACAACGTGCAAGTCCGATTCAATTTCTGATGAGGGCTTGTTTTTCCTGGATCGCTAAAAGCCGATTGTTTATGATATGCCGCGCTGTATATGGAAATAAAGCCCAGGGTTCATACCGGTCAGCAAAAAGTTAGAGAATTTGATGTTTGGTCAGGGAAATTAGGGATTTTTCAAAACTTTTCTCGCCCTGATTGGGGAGCGGAACAAACAAAGAGGCCTCTTCAAACTACTGAAACTCTTAAATTCCTCTTAATTTGATACTCAGAATACCTTTAAGAGTCAGTCTCTGAACTGATCGAGTTTTGGCCCTTTGCCCTATTCAGACCCAAAATTGAAACTTTGGCCTAGAGAGCTGTAAGTTGGTACACTAACATATCGATAGGTTATGTAACCACCGCAAAGGATTTCCCGATTTGACGCTCCAGTTCCGAGATACAGCCGTCTGAAAATCGGCTCGCTTAACTATGGGACAAAAATTTCGAATTCTAATTTCTTTCCTGCTAAAAACAGTTGGGACATAGAATCTGGGGATTTTACGTAACTTTTAGAGTACTTTAAGAATTTTGGGTCAGTTTTCGATTTTGACGAAAAAAAATTTTTTTTCAACCCCCTTCCCGCCCCCCTAGCTCGTCTGGAACCCCCCTATGTGGGTTATTTTATTTCAGATTACTGTAGCGCCGTTTGTTAGCTACAGATTGGTGTCAAGCACGATAGCCCAGGGCCCGGGGTTTTGAAGTAAATTGACTTCAAATGGCTGAAAATCGCATTTTTTCCCGGTTTTACTATGGGACAAAATTTCGAACTTGAATTTCTTTCCTGCTAAAAACAGTTCGGACCTAGAATTTGGGGGCTTTACGTAACTTTTAGGGTACTTTAAGAATATTTGGTCGGTTTTCGATTTTGACGAAAAAAATTTTTTTCGACACCCTTCCCGCCCCCCTAGCTCATCTGGAACCCCCCCCTATGTGGGTATTTTTATTTCAGATTACTGTAGCGCCATTTGTTATCTACAGATTTGTACCAAGCACGATAGCCCACGGCCCGGGGTTTTGAAGTAAATTGACTTCAAATGGCTGAAAATCGCATTTTTTTCCAGTTTTACTATGGGACAAAAGTTCGAACTTGAATTTCTTTCCTGCTAAAAACAGTTGGGACCTAGAATTTGGGGGTTTTACGTAACTTTTAGAGTACTTTAAGAATATTTGGTCGGTTTTCGATTTTGACGAAAAAAATTTTTTTCGACCCCATTCCTGCCCCTTAGCTCGTCTGGAACCCCCTATCTGGGTTTTTTTTATTTAGAGTACTGTAGCGCCATTTGTTAGCTACAGATTGGTGCCAAGCACGATAACCCACGGCCCGGGGTTTTGGGTAAATTGACTCCAAATAGCTGAAAATCGAAATTCAACTTCGAAATTTTGTCCCATAGTAAAACTGAAAAAATGCGATTTTCAGCTATTTGGAGTCAATTTACTCCAAAACCCCAAGCCATGGGCTATCGTGCTTGGCACCAATCTGTAGATAACAAATGGCGCTACAGTAATCTGAAATAAAAATACCCACATAGGGGGTTCCAGACGAGCTAGGGGGGCGGGAAGGGGGTCGAAAAAAATTTTTTTCGTCAAAATCGAAAACCGACCAAATATTTTTAAAGTACCCTAAAAGTTACGTAAAGCCCCCAAATTCTAGGTCCGAACTGTTTTTAGCAGGAAAGAAATTCAAGTTCGAAATTTTGTCCCATAGTAAAACCGGAAAAAAATGCGATTTTCAGCCATTTGAAGTCAATTTACTTCAAAACCCCGGGCCCTGGGCTATCGTGCTTGACACCAATCTGTAGCTAACAAACGGCGCTACAGTAATCTGAAATAAAATAACCCACATAGGGGGGTTCCAGACGAGCTAGGGGGGCGGGAAGGGGGTTGAAAAAAATTTTTTTCGTCTAAATCGAAAACTGACCCAAAATTCTTAAAGTACTCTAAAAGTTACGTAAAATCCCCAGATTCTAGGTCCCAACTGTTTTTAGCAGGAAAGAAATTAGAATTCGAAATTTTTGTCCCATAGTTAAGCGAGCCGATTTTCAGACGGCTGTATCTCGGGACTGGAGCTTCAAATCGGGAAATCCTTTGCGGTGGTTACACAACCTATCGATATGTATTAGTGTACCAACTTACAGCTCTCTAGGCCAAAGTTTCAATTTTGGGTCTGAATACTGAAACTCGATCTGACCAGAGAACGACTCTTAAGATGCATTTTGCGAGAAAGTCAGCTTTGAGGGGGCAAGCAGGGCCATCTCACGGATCTGGCTGATATTTATATCTATTAAAATAGAGCACAGTCAAAGACCAACGGTGCATGCCCGGCCACCAGCAACCCCCTAGAACCGGAGCTACACCCCCTCAAAGTTGGGTCGGCAGCAATTTTCGGGCTCATTTT
>JASANB010004373.1:0-34505 GCA_030248155.1 Sabatieria punctata | reverse complement strand
TTTTAAATTTTGGACCCCCCTTGGGCGAAACCCCCCTCGACCCCCACCTGAAAAACCCCTACCCTCCCCTCAGGTCGGCCGGGAGCTGTTACATGTACGTACATTGTATGTATGTGTCGCACTATGTATAATCAGGCGCTTAACATCACACATGGGCAGGAAAAATTGGTTGGGAAGCAATACCTGGAATTTTAAAGTGGGCCTACCGTTGTGGGGAATCGCGACGATTTTGATTAGTTACCCAGGGAGAAAAGTCGGGGTTTCAAGTTGGGTCTGTGGGGTGGTTTGCGGGTCGAGCCGTTGTTGTCGAACAGTTCTGGGTGTGCTTTTGTCCGGTGGCTAAGGAGCAAAAGTCGATTCCTAGAAAAATCGGCTCTTACTATGGCAGATTCGATGCCTTCTGGCCCTGTTCCAAAATGGCCATATTAAGGAGACACGACTGTATTGGTTGTGTTTGGAAGCGTTCAGGACAGCACGCTGACTGCGGCCGACATGGTGTATCTGTTCGGTACGATGTTCAAGCCACACGATCAGCCTGATCCTACTCATCAAGAAGTGCCGGCCAGAGGCGCCGGTCTTCTATCGTCTGTTGCAACTGGGGCTGACTGTTCGGCTGTCACCACGAATATCTGGAGCCGCTTGTTCGCGCGACTGTGCCGAGGGCTGGTCGGATTCTCAGCCCCTTACAGGTTTCGCACTATCTTGCTGCTGCTGCAGAACAAAAGAAAGTACGCCGAACACGACCAAGCTGACCGACTGGCCCTCTATCGACTCATCCTCAAGTGTCTCTACAAAGCCGCCTCCCTCTCTTCCAGCGATATACAGAAGTTGCGCCGAAATGTACGTCTTCCTATGTTTTTTCCGTAACGCCTTGCCTTACACATTATTTGTACTTAATTTTTGGGTTGCGTTGGCGAACACTATCAACCAATACATTGTATTGTACAATGTATGTACACCATTTGGTTTGATTACTCAGTTGAGACTACAACGTATAGTATGACAATAGGCTGGAAAAACATATAGCTTGATATAACTGTGGAGGTGGCTGCAGACATGGTAGCATTTTGGCTGATGGGGTAAATTTTCAATTCCTAAGGGGGCTGAGGGGGGTAGGGAGCTCCTGAGGGGGCCGATGTCACTTCCTTGATCATTATTTTGTTTTGGTTCACCTAACTGGCTTGTGTTTGTGTTTTCGTAAAATCCACTAAGTCCTGTCTGTTATCCAAGAACACGACAAAAGGTACCGTTTTGGACTGTTTACGATAAAATTTAGTGCTTATTCTTGTAAATAATACGTTCATTTTTAAATAACACATGTTAGAAAATAATAGCACTTGGGCGGTGTATCACTTTCAATCAGACATGGACTAGCATTTCGGCTGAGGGGGGGTAGAATTTTCAATTCCTGAGGGGGCGCAGAGGGGGGGGGAAGCCAAAAATTCCGATTTTTGGCTAAAATCAAGGTTTGTTGGTATATTTTTCATTAAAATAAGCTATTCTGAGCTCATTTACACCTAATCCAGCCATATTTTTATCATAATTTTGTATACAAAATTCTTCCAAAAAATCCTGAGGGGGGTAGCGGCCGGCTGAGGGGGGTAGGTCAGAGCCTGAGGGGAGCCAGCCCACCTCAGCCTCCCCCCCTTTGCCCATGTCTGCTTTCAATTACAATTCGTTTTCTTCTTATACTAATCAATTCGTCTAACTCCCTTCCAGAAAGAATAAAATTGCAAGCTAAAGTCGGTGGCGACCCTAATAGCCGAGAGAGTCCCAATATTTCACATGATAAAAACCACAAATAAGGTAGTAACTACTATAAAACCATTTTTGAAAAACACAGCTCCGAACATCCACATTTTGTGAGGCATTCTTACGAACAAGGGCGCGTGGGCAGATAAAACCAGACAGAAATCAGCTGTGTAACAACGGCCTAAGTCGATTTGCAAGCATTACGTTAATGTTACAGCTACCGAACTGCATAAGGAGCCAAAAATTCCTGAGGGGGTTAACGGCCGGCTAGGGGTAGGTCTTGTCGAGGGAGGGCCAACCCCCCTAGACCCCCCCATGCATATAAAAGTCCTACGCATAGTGTGAGCTGGTAGTTAAGCGATTTCGAAAAATGTCGCCTTAAATCAGGAAGCGTATAGAGAAACCAGCAGTCATTGAGTTACCTAATGGACAGGGTTGAAAAATTCCTCATGAATCAGAATGAGTACGTTATTGACGAAGACCTACTGTAATGCATTTCCGAGCTTCAGTCTTGAAAGGTGGTTATTAGACGGAAACGGCAGTTTCAGTTGCCGCAGAGCGAGTGGGGTTTGGTGGCGCTGTTGTTTGAGATGAAGACGGCTCGGCAGCCAACGGTCAAAGATTGAATGGCCAGCAGATGCGCAACAGTCTCGACCACCTGCGGTTGGTCTGCGACTGCGCTCACCTGCTGCCAGTGTTCGAGAAGTGTGCGTCCTGCCACGTCGAGCCCCAATTCATTCTTCCAGCGGCCGAAGAGGACGAGCTACGCGAACAACGCTACGTGCCTATCGATAAGCGGGTCTTCGACTTGGCTATGGCCGACCATCACCTCACTGAGTGAAGATTAAGTGCACCAAGCAGTATTTTACGCCTTTGTACCTGTTTCTACGCACTTCTCATGTACGTACAGTAACTGCACTGATTCACTGTAACGCCCGATGCACCCTTGTATTGCTCACTAAGCGTATGTTCTGCTTACTATCTCTCTGCTCTTCTTCGTTTGCGTTTTTGTTCGTATTTAGTGTAAGTATAGTTTGTTTCACATCGACTGTTTAGTACTTAGCAGACAGATACAGCTGCAGACAGGTAGTAGTGGCTTTATGTTAAGGATGGGGTCATACTGTACATGTAACAGGTTCGGGCCGGCGTGGGGGAGGGGGTTTCCGTTAGCTGGGGGTCGAGGGGGTTTCGCCAAAGAGGTTGTTTTATTTAAAAAAACGCTGGAAATGCTTTTTTATCACGTTTTTCCGTAAGGAGGCTAAAATCGCTATTTTAAGCTGCGAAATAGCGTTTTAGAGCTAAAAACAAGCAAAAAAATTATAAAAAAGCTTCCAATAACACCGATTTCGCCGGCACAGTTGGTGTAGTGGTTTAGGCCGCAAAGCCACTGTGCTCGTGCGCTCATCCACATCCACTCGGCGTGGAGAGTTTCTTGCCTCAAACAGTTGGTCGTCGGCACAAAGCCCAACCCAGGCCACCGAAAACTGGTGACAGCGAGTAAGTAAAATGGGAACCCTCAGGAGATGTCTGAGAAACCAACAATGCCGGGAGTCCTCCACCGGCGGCCATCGGGAGCTGACAGCACCATGACGTCATCATGCCAGGCGCTCTCTTGGTGACTGGCACCCAACAGCATGGCCAGGACGTGGCTGGGCAGTGAAATAAGGGCAAACGTCCGAGATGACGAATTATCGGGGGTTGAGAAATGGACCGCATAGCTCTGATGGTAGGGTCGTAAGGCTCCCGCACATCGGATCGGATCGAAACAGCGATTTCTCTTTGATATCAGCAGCGGAAACGCCAAATTCGGTTCCCAAAGGCTTTGCAAGCGAATTTTAGCTAAAAATTAGTGATTTCTGAGTCAGTTTGTTAGTACTGGAGCCGCTACTAGTACTTGTTTTTTTGGGTTGGCGGTCCCTAGTGTCTCGGGGTGAGGGGGACCCCCTATAGTACATGTATGGGCGGGGTGACCATTTTAGAACAGCCCTGGATCGGTCAGACTTTAGCGAGAAACTTTGCGCTATTCACATAACTTTTGACATGAACGAATTGCGTTGAATTGCTGAGATACGAAATGCGTATGCGATGTGTGAGTGAAGGGTGTTAACTGCAAGATTAGTTAGAGCAACGATAACATGAATCCTTTATCCAATGTAACGTGGAAGGCCTTGCGTGATGAAAACAAAATCAAAGAACAAGATGAGGCTGACCCCAGGATGACCAACTGACGCGTACAATCACAAATCGGTCTGTGAAATCACAAAAGCTATAGACCTACGAAAGTCAGGCATTTCTCGCTCTACGTGATATTGCCCTTTATCCCTTCATTTCAAGCCGTTGATTTTCGGTCATCATGGATGGACTACATCTCAAAATCTTATAGTGGTCGAATGAACTTGCTACAAAAAGCTATAAAATCAGTTGAAAAACTAAATAAAAAATAAAATGCCGTCTCTAAATGAAACAGAAGTAACAGTCGAGGGTGTGTTCTAAAAAGTGACGTTCCATTTTAGCAATAATGTAGGACGAGTCGGTAGCGAGAAACGGCTGAGTATAAGAAGCAAGGATAGATAGACTTCAGGTATTGGTGCTGGCATCGGTCGGCTCTACGTAATCCATGACCTTGCGTTGGCTCTTGCGTATTAACTGACTGTACTTAAAATAGACTTTAAACATTCCTTTAACTGCCAGAAAACAGACGCCACCAAAGAGAGTGCGCTTGAACGGCGACAGTCCCAAGAAAGAGAAAAGCGCCTTTCCGGTAAAAGCGGCCATGGTCGGCAGTGCCATGGCGCCGCAGATTGTGCGCGTGACAGAGACCGGGTCTCTGGGGGCAAGCTCAGTTCCCGCTCGGTGGAGTCAGTGAGGCGCAGATGTCGGTAGAGAAAATGCACCACCGAATCTTCCCAGCGGATCATGCGACCGACGATCAAGAGAATGGGTATGGTGGGCAGTCCGATCAGCAGTAGAGTGTAGTCGGCTTGCTCGAGTGCGTGCATGGCCGCATCGTACTCCATCACCTGCATCACAGTCACCGCCCCAAAGGTGACGGCCGACCAATAAACGGCCCCGAGAATGAAGCCGCCGGTGAGAAGCGGACAGAGTCGGTTCAACAGACGGTCCATCTTTTCCAGCACACCCAGCAGAGCGTTGATGCCGGGGTAGATGATAAGGTAGGCGGTGGCACACTGCGCACATGTCACCTGCGCCAACGAATCGCCCTTCTGCTTTTCGTCGATCCAGCGTTGCAGACACTGTTCGTGAACCCATTTGGTCGAACCGCGACACCGACACGGGTGCAGCCAGCGCGCCGTCTGGTCGTCGTCCTCGGTGGCGAAACAAACCCAGCACGAACGCGCCGACGCACTAGCTTCTGGCTGCTGCAACTTGACACCGGGATCCACTACGATCCGTTCCTCTGCGTTAGACTGTTCGGACTCGGTCGTTTCGAATGACTCGTTCATTCTTGTAGCAGTCGTTTGATTAACGTCCCGTCCTGAAAACTGACTGCATACAATTTCGAAACCGATGCTCGGTAGTGATGTTCCCTTTCCGGAAAATCTCAGCTGGAAATTTTTGGGTAATTTCCAATAATTTTTCATTGTTATGAAGTGTTAGAATGACCAAATCCAGCTGATTCTTGAGAATATATACTGATTCGGAAAGCGAAATACATCATTATGTAACAGGGGGTCCGGGGGATATGCCCCAACCACCTAAGGCCAGATCCCCCAGACGATTTTTCAGACATCCCCGATTTTCTGACAAGTAATTTTTTTTAGAATTTCAGACACTAAAAATGTTAAAATCGCCTGTAAAACAACACTTTTTAGCACTGTTTGAGCCCAAATTTCGATTTTTTTGCCATTTTTTAGCGGTTTTAGTAACTAACCCCCTTCCCCATGAATTTGGACTCAGACCCCCAGCCGGCGACAGACCCCCAACCAGCCCCCCTTCGGCGGATGACCTGTTACATGTATGAAATACATAGTGGTACCTAACATATCTATCATAGCATCAGTACCAAAATTTGCGGAAAAGGCAGCAAAAAACGTTGTCATTTTTGGGACACCCTGTAGCATTATTAGCATACGAGAATACTATTTGGACCCGCTTTTTTGTTTGCAGCGTGGGGGCCTTGGCCAGCTAGGGGGAGGAGTAAGCCCACATGTCCCCGAGTTAGATCGCTTCTCTGTCCAGCCTTATACTACGTACGCATCTTAGCTCACACGTTTTGTCTTGGGTTCGACTTTAGTTTAAACGAGCAAAATCAAGGTGCTCTACCCAGACAGCATACATAAAAAATCGAGTAGCTCAGTTACTTTACAAACGCTACAAATACAAAGACGGAGCTGAGACACCGTTGTTAGTAACAATCCGTGGTACCAAGAAAAAATTTACTGCATAGTAAAAGAAAATGCGCTTATGGTATGAATATCACAGCCAGAAATGCAGGACACAATCCACTACGAACAGGCAATGCCACTAGTAGAGTTAGAGTAGTCCATAAAAAGGAATCAATCATACAGCAAAGCTAAACTCTTCAACCGGTTGCAACTGCTGAACTTTAAAACACTGATCCAGCCATTCTTTGCGTACCACGGGCACACTGCACTGGAGCAACTGCTGACGTTGGGTTTCGTTCAACGGCTCCCCGCCCACAACCACGTGAGTGACGTCATCGGACAATTCTTCAGCCACATCGCCATCAAACGCCACGACCAGTCGGGCGACCGAAGCTTTCAGGTCGTCCGGCAAGCCGCACAGAAAGACCACTAAGCCGGCGAACAAGGAACTAAGGCCTTCGGCGCTCAGGTCGACCGCCATTTTGCGTTTCGGCTGCGGTGGAACGCTGTCGGCAGCGCCATCGGCGGGTCGTTTGTGGGCCTGTTTCTTTCGAGGAAAGTAGTAAATGTAAGTGGCAACGGAGCGACGACAGAGATGTTTCTTGATCACTCGCTCCACCGTGTACCAGCTCACTTTGGGCATGCCGTAGCCTATGCGAGGCAGGTGCACCGAACACGACCGGCCGGCCTCTCGCTGTCGCAGCACGTAACCGGCCACGCGATCCAAGGCCACGCTGAGCGATTCCGTTTCGACGTGAGCTTAAACGAAGTAAAACGTCTCTAACTAATTTAAGCCTTGATAATCACAGTTCTACTACGTGTTCCAATTTGAAGCCGAATTTTTAGCCCGAAATTGGATTTGCTATTCGAAAATTTTTACGCAACAAACAGCACGTGCCGAACTGCCGATAAGTTTTCAGTTAAAACGAGTGCAATATACCCGAGCAAAACACAATCAAAGTTGTACGTCATAAGAACCCAGCGTAATCTAACCTCTGCAATTACGGACTATTCAACTGTAAGCAAGAGGACGCACCTCGATTTCGTTTGTCTATTGCCACCAGTAGAACTCCATAATCGCGGCCGGACGGTCGACTTTCGACATCGTCGATTTCGATCAAATGAGAATCGCCTAACGACAAATCTTTCATTTCACCGCAGAACTCGTAGGTCCGTTCGATATCCGGAGAGCGCGCTATTAACGCATCAAACACACCGCCGCGTCCCCAGGAACCTAAACACCGAACAGAACTGATATGCACGTAAGTGAATTTGGCCTTTCGAATTCACCCTTGAGGCGAACATAATTTCTGTGTTCGGAGGCCTGTGAACGCGTTCGCCTTTTTCGCCCAACACAAGGCGAACTTGCCTCATAGTTAAGGTGTTCGCAAACACCTGGCCGAACAGCACCCGAACACCCTACGAACACCAGACAAACACAACACGAACAAAAGACAAACACAAAACGAACAATTCACGAACACAAAAGGTGCGGTGCGAACACCCTTCGAACACCACCCCGAACACTTTAGAGACACCAAAATTGGTAACATCGCCTATACTTTTAGCCGTACTTCAGCCCAAATGAATAGGGGAGGGCGGTCGGGCACTAAAAAGCTGCAAAACAGCACTTTTTAGCTGTATTTGAGCCCAAATTTGCGCGATTTTTGACGATTTTAACCAAAAAAAACAGCAATTTTTTTGCGATTTTTGAGCGTGCCCAACACCCGAACTAGAATTTAGGCTCAGACCCTCCGGCCGGCGCCAGACCCAACTCCCCTTCGGCGGATGACCTGTTACATGTATGTTGGGAGGTGTTCGTGTGGTGTTCGCATCATCGATTTTTGTGTACGTGCTGTGTTCGTCTAGTGTTTGGGGGTAGTTCGGCGAAAACAGGCGATCACAAAAAATTCATGACGAACTCATTTGTTGTGTTCGTGGGGTTCGTACTGTCATATGGCACAAGTGAATTCGAAATGGTTAAAGCTTTCGAAATCGACTCAGTCCTTTAGAGTTTGAGCGCAAAAACTTTGCGTGTCACTGTCTGTGGCAGTCTCAATAGGTTGATGGACTGATTTCGGAAGAGTTAAGGTGTACCGGAGTTATCAACGCAGTGCAAGACTAAGGCGTCGCCAGAACTGTGCTCTTCCCGCAGTTTAGGATGTGCCACGTCTCCCATTACGTAGAACGGTTGTCTACTCGCATCGTCATCGAGATCAACGTTTCTTTCGTCGTCGGCTTCCTCGAACTTTTGCAGGTTGCATGATTTGTAGCCTAACAAAAACATAATTTCGGCTCAGTCAGGTACAGCATATTATGTATGTCACCTTTATCTTTCCACATTGCTTCAAGTTTCTGCTTCCGTTTTTCGTCCTTCACACGCTTTTCCTCTTCTAACTTCTGTCGCCGCTTCTCAGCCGCTTCTGCGCGTTTGCGTCGCCGCTCTTCCTCTTCTTCCGTCGTCAGCTGCTTTGATCGGCGTTTCGGTTCGGGCAACTTAGCGAGAATTCGGTTCTTAGCCGGGCTCGCTTTGGCAGTGTCAAAGAGCGAGTTGAGCGCTTGTTTGTCAGCCAATTGTGCCTCTCCCTTATAATCTTTGCCCTCGAAATAGTAAATGCTGGCAGCTTCATCTATCTCTGACGCTATCTGCTGTCCCTGCAATGTAAAGTCTGTCACTTCAACTGCTAGACTTGTTTATTTAAGTCGCGCAATTTTCTCAGGACGCAATTATCGTACATAATTGCACTGCAGCCATGGAAACAATCACCCTAATCAAACCAAGGTTGCTAGGTAACCCTGCTAAGTGAAAGAAGCCAAGATGTTGATAACTTATTTATTACTGGCCTACCGTTGGCTCGTCAGTCGTTACCTGCCATGGCTGAGGCTCAACCAAACCCGCCGCCGGAAGGCAAACTTATCGGCGAGTCGGAAGACCCTGCGCGCACTCAACTGGAGCGCACCCTGTTCACAGCTACGACGGCAATCGGCCACATACTGAGCACCGGGACCTCGCACTGACCGTACTGATCGCTGTGGCCAGACATGCCGATATGCACCGGTACACGTGTTCCTACGTGTTTGGTGACAAATAAGCCACCGGTTCCACACATCATAACAACGGTACCATACATGGGCCGGAAACAATGGCGGCGGCGGTATGGAATGGACTACCTCTCTCTAAGCCGAGAATGAGCGTGCACCGACAACAGCTCAAGCCGGCCGATCACACAGAACCGTCGACTGCGTTTCCTGACTACGCGCAGATGGAACGCAACTGATTCGAAGCGTGGGCGGCGGTGCAGAGGAAAGGCGAGGATAGCAATGACTGAATTTTGCCTGACCAGACACAAATTCCCCTGACTCCCTGACCATTTTTAAATTACCTGTACATTTTAAATTACACTTCCCTGACCTGTATGAACCCAAGCATACATGTGACAGGTCCCGGCCGATCCGGGGGGATGGGGTGTTTTCGTCAGGTGGGGGTCGATGGGGGTTTCGCCCTGAGGGGGTTCTCCAAAATTTCAGCCTGGAAATGCGTTTTAGCACGTTTCTCTCAGTAAGGAGGCTAAAAATCGCTATTTTAAGCTGCCAAATAGCGTTTTAGAGCTAAAAACAAGCAAAAACGATAAAAAGGGCTTCCAAAATCTCCGATTTCTACTAAACTATTATCAGCAGTGCAAACACCAAATTCGGTTTTCAAGGCTTTTTAAGCGGATTTCAAGCTAAAAAAATTTGATTTCTGAGCCAGTATATTAGTACTGGAATCGCTACTAGTACTTGTATCTTTCAGTCGGGGGTCCCTTAACCTGCCTCGGGGCAAAGGGGGGTTGGTCTTTCTAGCTATGGGGTAACTCCCAAAACCTCCTAGTACATGTATGACTGAGAGTGAGAATACCTGTTTCTTAACGATGGGCAGCCAGTGTCCTCTATCGGACGTTTCTCCCAGCACGTCGGTCAATCGATCTTCCGACATCAGCTCGTCTGTTCTGTCTTCGGTTGTCAGTTTCCGTAGTCCGTAGCTCAGTAGTTCTGTTATCTCAACGGCACTCATTTTCTCACCTATAACATGTCATTTTCTAATGTCATGTGTGCTAGCGGTTATCACGGAGATCCAAGTCGTACCATATGGCACTAATGCCGTAATCGTAGTTTTTACATGCTATTGATACCGCGTCAAACAGTCAGGGAAATAACGACATACATACATGGTACCAGTAAGAGACATGGACCGATGGTTAGGGGTGTTTACCAGTCTCGTCGGTCAAAGCCCCCCTCGGTCGGCCTTACCCCTCGCCGAGAGCGCTACTCGCCCCTCTAAAATTTTTGCGAGCTTTTTTGTACTCTCTATCATCACCGCCGAAAGGCTTCCTCCATTTTTTCCCACTCCGACTCCGACTCATGTCATACTATGATCGATAATCATGGTAGCGATAATGGTACCGGTTCAAGCTCAATTGGTACCATATTATGGTATCACTACCATGTGTATACAGATACTATAATGTCGTTATTTCCCGGACTGTCAAAGTGGTACGATATGGTGCAGAATGCCGCCGATTCCGCAATATCAGAAGGTGAAGGCACTTTGCTTCAGTAGAGGTACAACAGACATGACGACGATAAGTCCGCGACTGCGAAATAAAGTACTGTTTGCTTGGACAGGTTAATGCGCTTACACCAGACATGTAAGGTGTGATCAGATAAGAAGCAAGCAGTCTTACTTGCAGCTTGGTCTTGCTGAGATCCAATCACGGCATGGGTGAGTCTGAGTTTGTTGGCTGCCCTTGACAGAATCACCTGTTCAACGGTGTGCTTGGCCACCAGTCGGATCACCCGCACCGGCCTATTCTGACCGATCCGGTGCGCTCTGGCCGCTGCTTGAATATCGTTCTGCGGGTTGAAGTCGGAGTCATAGAAAATGACTGTGTCGGCGCCTGTCAGCGTCAGACCGAGACCGCCTGCTTTCGTGCTGAGCAGAAAAACGAATGTGTCCGAGTTCTCGTTGAACTGTTTCACAGCCGCGAAACGCTCCTCACCGCGCACAGAGCCGTCCAATCGCTCGTAGGAAAAGCCTAAATTTTCTCAAGCCTAAGCTTTTCTGAAATAGTCGTTGTATCAATCTGGAAGAGCGAACACCAACAAAGAAAAAGCAAGTCATTACTTTAAGCACAAAAATTGCGTAGGATTGTTTGCTTTCTTCATAAGCTTTTACAGTCAGGGAAATAGCAACATGTATGGTACCAGTACACATATGGAACTATTATGGTACTCCTTCGATCGAGACCTTAGGTGGTACCATATTATATGGACGTTTAAGATTATTTCAGATAAAGACTATTTAAGATAAAAACGGCGTTTTAGAAGACCCAAAAATACAAGTACCACTAGTGGCTCCAGTACTAGCAAACTGGCTCAGAAATCACTAATTTTTAGCCTAAAATTCGCTTGAATAGCCTTTGGAAACCGAATTTGGCGTTTCCACTGCTTATATTTAAGAGAAATCGGGGTTTTTGAAGCCCTTTTTGTCATTTTTTGCTTGTTTTTAGCTCTAAAAGGCTATTTGGCAGCTTAAAATAGCGATTTTTTCGTCCTTACTGAAAAAAACGTCCTAAAAACGCATTTCCAGGCGTTTTGGAGCTTTTTGAAATTTTGGACCCCCCTCTGGGCGAAACCCCCCTCGACACCCACCTGAGGAAAACCCCACTACCCCCTCCCCCCAGGTCGGCCCGGAGCTGTTACATGTATGGTACCATATGGTACCAGCTCCATATAAGGAAGTGGTACCATATAATATTGTGCTACCAGTTGGAAGTTACTATGTTCGAAGTTGCATATAATGTATGCTGGTACCAAGTTGTTATTTCCCTGACTGTTTTAGGCAAACATAAATTTGTTGAAAGTGTAGGAGACTAAAAGTGATCTCGAAAAGGTTAAGCGGTCGACTGGCCACTATTGAAAGTTGGAGAAGAGTCGTAATATAGTAGGTACCTCTGTAAGCAACGTAATCCTGTAGAATATCGAGCATGCGCGTCATTTGAGAGAACAGCAACACTTTGTGACCTTTGGCGTGCAGATGCTTCAGTAGAATGTCCAGCAATTCTAATTTCCCGCTGGCTTCCACCAAATGCTCGCCTTCCTCAAATGGCTCCGGTTCAACTCCTGCAGCTTCTTTCACTTCAGTTCAAAAGCAAAGAACAAATTGATTCGATACCGTCGAACAAATAAGGGTGGTCGACGCATTTCCTCAACTGGACCAAAACATTCATCAAAGACTGGCTGGAACTTGCTGAACTGGCCTGCTCGAAGTATCCTAAATAGAGTTGTAAAAAAAATTCTTAGGCAAAAAAGTTTTTTTATGAAAATTTTCTATTTCGAAATTTTTAAAATTTTTCCATGCATGAAATTTATGTAAAGAGATGCAAGGATGCATCAGAAGTAACTTTTTAAATACAAAAACTGATTCTTTGGCTCAAACATACCGTTACAGCCTGAGAGTCGATATTCTACCTGCCGCATTGCTCACAAAGTGGCTGCTACTTTTCAAAGCCTATTTTTAGGCATGAAATAGGCATGAAATTGGTAGAACTGCACTGATAATTATATCTGAGGCTAAATTCAGTGATTTCCCTAAAAATTTCCGTACTTTGAACAAAATAAAAAATTTTCGAAATGAACCTTCAATAAAGCTTTTTAAAAAGCCTAATAACACTAATCCTAAACAAACGCAATGGACTTATTTCTCAAAACCTCTCAGAGAACTATTGAAGAACTAACCATGGTTCTTAATCAAAATTGCTTTGTAGAGTTCCTTTTGGGTATCGGAAATTCCATGAAACAAGACAACCTCCGATTTCTCAGGCATATCTGCTGCGACCACATCTTTCGTTCGACGTAGTAAATACCGATCAAGAGTTTTGCGAAGTTTAGCCATAGCTGAAATCCAGCATTTCGTGCAGACCAGACATGGGCAAAGGGGGCTGAAGGGGTTGTTGACCCCCTCAAGCATGCATAGATTAGGGGTAAATGAGCTCAGAATAGCTTATTTTAACCTATTTTGTTTTAGCGAAAATCAAGCCTAAAACCTTGATTTTAGTAAAAAAAATGGTACATTTTCGCTTACCATCCCCTCATCCAGGAACAAGCTTCGAAAATTTACTACCCCCTCAGCCGAAATGCAAGCCCCTGCCTGTTACAGAGAACAGAACAATTGAACAAAAAGTCGCACCAGTTGTATCTGACGAATCGGAGTAGGTTTCTACGAAACTCTCCAAATCGTCCAGACGAAACTGTTTCGGCGCGGCAAACGACAACAGTGCGTACAGTTCTTTAGTGTCGTTCTGTACCGGTGTCCCCGTCATCAACAAAGTCCAATCTATCTTGTGCTGCAACTCATTTGAAGAATAACACAGGCAAACACTCTCGACCACACAAACCTCTAACAAGGACTTGTACAACAGAGAATCTGGATTTTTCAGTCGATGCGCCTCATCAACAATCAAGCAACTCCAGTGAAACTTTTTTAACAAATCACAGTCTTTCAGGAACAGCTAAATAGAACAATTTCAACATTTTAAGACTCGCCCCTCACCGGAAACTTCTATTGGGAAACACTCATGCTTCAAGTTTTCGGCCTAGATAACACGACATTACAGCACCACAGAAAACAGATGTTGAAAAAGTTCAGACTTGTGTACAGTCTGCACACAAATTACAAAGCAAAGAAACTGAACCTCGTAAGTGGTTAGCAGCACATGCCAGTCTGACCCAGAGACTAATTGAGAGTGAAAAATTTCGACTCGCTCTTCTTTGGTTCCGCGATATTGAACTGCCTTCACATGGCCACATCCAAACCTGAAAAAGGATAACAAAAATGATTTTCCACAAATATTCAGTCATGCGGATTTAGCAGCCACCGTGAAATAACTCACCCTTAAAACGCACACAACAGGAGCATCAGCTCCGACTTCCAAGTCCAACCGAAATCAGAAACCCAACCCCGACAAAAGTGCAGCAAAAACCGAAGGTACGAGCACAATGAGCATACACGCCACTCCCTTTTAGCGATCGACCGGAACCGGCCCGAAACTCCCCAAATTCCGGTCGAAACCTGAACCGGAACTTTTCAGCAGAGGCTAAAAATTTGAAATTTCTCCCAGAATCAAAAATGATAGCTGAAAACTAGAGGACACAATTGAGGGTGCTTCGCTAAAATTAGAACGGGCACAACTGTTATGAAACATTACAGTTTTACATGTTCAAAGGGAGTGTCTACATGCCGTTTAAGCATATATGTGACAGGTCCGGGCCGGTGTGGGGGAGGGGGTTTTCCGTCAGGTGACGTTTCGAGGGGGGTTTCGCCCAGAGGGTAGAGTTGTAAAAAAATTTTTTTTTGAAAGCCAAAAAAAAGCTTTTTTATGAAAATTTTTCATTTCAAAATTTTTTCCTAGCATGAGATATAGCTTGTAGGAGATGCAAGGATGCATCAGAAGCAACTTTAAATACAAAAGCTGATACTTTGGTTCAAACATAGTGTTACAGCCTGAGAGTCGACATTCTACCTGCAGCATTGCTCACAGAGTGGCTGCTTCCCTTCAAAACCTATTTTTAGGCTTAGAATAGGCAAGAAATTGATAGAACTGCACTGCTAATGTATATCTGAGGCTAAATTCAGCGATTTTCCACCAAAATTTCCATACTGTGAATAAAATAAAAAATTTTCGAAATGGGCCTTCAAAAAAAAGCCTAACAACACTACCAGAGGGGGTCCAAAATTTCAAAAAAGCTCTAAATTGTCGAAACAACTAAAATTTTCCATCTGAAACTACCGTAAAATTTTAGGACCGTTTGGGCTGCAGTAAATTACCGACAAAGTGCACTTCTGAGAAAAACTCGTCATATCATCAAATTTGTTGTTTAAAACAAAGCTTTTAGGTGGTTTATTAATAGTGTTTAGCGCTACGACATGTACTTTAGCAGATTTGCCTCCAAAAAGAGCGAATAAAGGTAAAAAGTTCCGGTTCCGGCACGCTTCAGCACCGGAACCGGTACCGGAACAGCTGCTTCTTGCCCGGACAACCCTCTCTGTGATTTGGTCCACCACGCTCAACGCCCTCGTCCTATGAAAGACACCTTGTGGACCAAACACCACGAAGTGGTCGAGTTGGGATCCGTTGGAGCATCCTCTTTCCAAGCACACTTGAAGAACATCCACAGCTACTTCGTGGATTTCGCCAATGGCTGGCTTGGGCCAAATGCGGTTTTGCTGACTGAGCCTCCACCAATCAACACTTCTGAAGCCACCTTGTCCAGAAAGGTGCGCACTACTCTAGCCCAGCTACGATCGGGTTACAGCGGGTTCCTCCGCTCTTACCAGCACCGCTTACACCCGGAGATTTCGGAGCTGTGCCCTGACTGCAACCTTGAACGGCACACCTCTAGCCATCTGTTTGACTGTGCTACCCGACCGACTTCTTTGTCGGTTCAGGACCTGTGGACCGACCCCATTGCCACGGCCGCTTTCTTGGGGCTATAGCTGGATGGCGGCTATCAACAACAACAACCGGAACCGGTATTCCGGTCGATCGCTATTCCCTTCTTACGCCCTGTCGGCTCAAGGTCTTCTGCTCTGCTCTACTACCAAGCTACCGATTCCACTTCCAAGTCAATCTTCATAACCAAACCGAAGCCTAAGCCCAAGGAGCAGATCCCACAGAGCAACTGTGCGAAGCACAAAAACCATTATTCTCCCAACCAAAGTCCCAAATTCCGAGTTCAGCTCGCCACCCATTAGCTTCTTTCTCATACCGTTCCCTCACTTTCCTCATACAACGATTCCCAGAGTGCTTCCAAGACAAGCACAGCCCTCATCGTTCCCCTCAACAACAAATTCCCTTCCCAACGTCTGCCACCGCATTTTGTACCTCAAAATTTCCTGTTTCCAGTGGTCTATCACAGACAGAGGACATAAGATGAGATGCGGTCGTTTGGGCAGAGAAGACACTAACACACAGACGGCCTGGCACGTCTTTCCCAAACCCATCTCATCCGCCAAAATACAACCATGGTCGTTTTTTTGACATCTCATGATAAACTTTATTCCCTCTTTCTGGTGCGGTTTAAGAGACAGACCTGAAAAAGGTACATGGCTGACAAACTCGTGCTCATCCCAAACTGCTTACCAGACTCGTTGCTCGCAAGGCGTGATTCCAGATCTGCAATCACTTTTGATTGCTGTGTTGAAGAACTCTGATCTTTCTTTTCTTCTTCCCCTGCCGACAACGCGCAGGCGTTCTTGGAATGCGATGACGACATTATTCAACCAATTCTATTTCATGACTTCTACAAAGCGAGATTCAAACGAAAAAACAGTTCAAAACGTATTTCAGCAAAAAAACGGATCAGGTATAGCTAGGGGGGAATCAGGAACCGATCCCAAACAGAAATTAACGTGTTTAATAATCGTAATTAATCATAAATTAACGATTTCTATCGATAAATATCTATTATCATACATGTAACAGGCCATCCGCCGATGGGGGGAGGGGGGTTGGGGGGGGGTCTGGCGCCGGCCGGGGGGGGTCTGAGCCAAAATTTTGGGGGAGGGGGTGGGCACTAAAAAACGCTCAAAAATCGAGAAAATTCGCAATTTTTGGCCTAAAAATCGCCAAAAATCGCTAATCTGGGCTGAAATACAGCTAAAAAGTGCTGTTTTGCAGGCGATTTTGGCAATTTTTGTGTGTGAAAGTGTAAAAAATTGCAAAAATTTGCTCGAAAATTTACTTGCCAGAAAAATCGGAGGGGGGTCGGTGAAATCGTCTCGGGGGGGGGCCATCCGGGGGGTCTGGCCTAAGTCGGGTGGGGGGCAGACCCCCCTGTTACATGTATGTCGATTATCGATTTTTGGCAAAGTTCCAAAATTTCAAAATCGTCCAAAATGGTTATGTCATAAATCATTTGAAAGCCCTTCGCCTGGTGAGTCTTAATGATCACTAAATCAGCATAGGGCAAGCTCCGGGGGGCCTGTTTTGCCAAATATAAAAGCACCCCTAGCTAGAGACGCATCAGTATAGGCACGCTCCGGATGGCCTGTTTTCCAAATATAAAAATACCCCTAGGGGGACGCATCACTATGGGCACGCTCCGGAGGGCCTGTTTCCCAAATATAAAAATACCCCTGGAGACGCATCAGTACAGGGCACGACCGGGGGGGCCTGTTTTGCCAAATATAAAAATACCCCTAGGGGTACGCATCAGTATAGGGCACGTTCCGGAGTCGTATAGTCATGAGAAAGTTAATTAATTCATATATAGTCCATTTCTGACCTTCCCTGATTTCCCCCCAACCCCCAGCCACACCTAACCCACAAAAACTAACTGCTTTTACAATAATAACAACAGAAGAAATGTTCTTCCTTCCAACACACACAGACTGTTTAGGAACACCTTTCAAAAACTGGCGCAAGATCTAGTAGGCCCATATTTTTGATCACCAACGAAACATGCAACCAACGACGGCCCGAACAGCCTGCCTTATTTATAAAGGTGGTGACGTGACGTGACGCAGCAATCGAATCGAAACGTGTTGAGGCAAGTGCGACGAAACGTAATAACCAACTTGATGACGCATAATTAATAAAAAATCAATAAAACTGCTTTACCATTGAGATAGAGCGAGGAACCGCATGGCTTGGGATAAAAAAAAATACCTGGATGCTGATACAGTAAGTAAAAAATGGGAGGAGGCCCATTCCCCCCCCCCACTCGGCGCCGCCGCAGCCGGATTACGGTATGCGATATCTGCTCTATGTTTGGTGTGAAAATATATTTTTCTTCCCCTGCGCCGAGATTTTTGAGAGGTCAGAAATGATTTTATATTTGGAAAATGCGTCTCTAGGAGTTCTTTTATGTTTCTAAAACAGGTCCTCGGGAGCGTGCCTATGCTGATGCATCCCTCTAGGAGTATTTTTATGTTTTTAAAACAGGCCCTCCGGAGCGTTCCTATACCGATGCGTCCCCTAGGGGTATTTTTATGTTTTTAAAACAGGCCCTCCGGAGCGTTCCTATACCGATGCGTCCCCTAGGGGTATTTTTATGTTTTTAAAACAGGCCCTCCCGAGCGTTCCTATACCGATGCGTCCCCTAGGGGTATTTTTATGTTTTTAAAACAGGCCCTCCGGAGCGTTCCTATACCGATGCGTCCCCTAGGGGTATTTTTATGTTTTTAAAACAGGTCCTCCGGAGCGTTCCTATACCGATGCGTCCCCTAGGGGTATTTTTATGTTTTTAAAACAGGTCCTCCGGAGCGTTCCTATACCGATGCGTCCACTAGGGGTATTTTTATGTTTCTAAAACAGGTCCTCGGGAGCGTGCCTATACTGATGCATCCCTCTAGGAGTATTTTTATGTTTTTAAAACAGGCCCTCCGGAGCGTTCCTATACCGATGCGTCCCCTAGGGGTATTTTTATGTTTTTAAAACAGGCCCTCCGGAGCGTTCCTATACCGATGCGTCCCCTAGGGGTATTTTTATGTTTTTAAAACAGGTCCTCCGGAGCGTTCCTATACCGATGCGTCCCCTAGGGGTATTTTTATGTTTTTAAAACAGGCCCTCCGGAGCGTTCCTATACCGATGCGTCCCCTAGGGGTATTTTTATGTTTTTAAAACAGGTCCTCTGGAGCGTTCCTATACCGATGCGTCCCCTAGGGGTATTTTTATGTTTTTAAAACAGGCCCTCCGGAGCGTTCCTATACCGATGCGTCCCCTAGGGGTATTTTTATGTTTTTAAAACAGGCCCTCCGGAGCGTTCCTATACCGATGCGTCCCCTAGGGGTATTTTTATGTTTTTAAAACAGGCCCTCCCGAGCGTTCCTATACCGATGCGTCCCCTAGGGGTATTTTTATGTTTTTAAAACAGGTCCTCTGGAGCGTTCCTATACCGATGCGTCCCCTAGGGGTATTTTTATGTTTTTAAAACAGGCCCTCCGGAGCGTTCCTATACCGATGCGTCCCCTAGGGGTATTTTTATGTTTTTAAAACAGGTCCTCCGGAGCGTTCCTATACCGATGCGTCCCCTAGGGGTATTTTTATGTTTTTAAAACAGGCCCTCCGGAGCGTTCCTATACCGATGCGTCCCCTAGGGGTATTTTATGTTTTTAAAACAGGTCCTCCGGAGCGTTCCTATACCGATGCGTCCCCTAGGGGTATTTTTATGTTTTTAAAACAGGCCCTCCGGAGCGTTCCTATACCGATGCGTCCCCTAGGGGTACTTTTATATTTGGAGAATTGTCAGGCCCAGACCCAACCCAGGCCTCCAAAAGTCGGTGACAGTAAATAGGTAAAGGGGAACCGAACTGGAGCTGCCGTTGCACCTGATGACAGCAGAGGGGAGGGATGTTTGCACTTGCAGGCAGGTATTCCGAAAATAATTGACATACGGGTATCGGTATTTATAAAAATTGCAACTGCTTTGAGATTTAAGCTGTTATGTTTTAGTGCTTTTGCTACCACTTCTCTGAGAAGGCGTTTAAACTTCGCGCGCTTTGTGTTGTTTCACATGCAGCAATATTACAGTAACCCGCCGCGGCAGCGCCGGGTGGGGGGGAATGGGCCGGGAATCGTAAAAAATTCATGGCGGCTACAAAAAAACAAAAGTGAAAAACAACTGCTCGGCTGGCTGGCATCAGTACTCATTGCGTAGATTTGTGTTTCTACAATAGTCAGATCATTTTTGGCCAATTTTTCGTTTCAAACGGGCTAAAGTCCGGGGGTTTAGACGATATACAGGGTGTGCCAAAAAAAACAACCCAGCAGATTTTTCGCTGTAGCAACCGCAAATCTCAACCGATTTGAACGAATCCTTTTTTAAATGAAAGATAAATAAATTCTTAAAAGATTGATGTACCGCTTATTAATGTACTCTGCTTGGTTCCTGAGATATTCACTCTCCAAGTCAAAACTGTGATTTTGGCAGTGAACAAGAGGGAGTTTTTATTATTCCGCTGCACTTCGTAATAAAACGATTCCTGCTACTGCTGAGGCCTATTGGAGGCTTTACTGGTGACACATAAACTCGGTCCACTTCAACAGTAAAGTGTCATTAGCCCCCAGCAGTAAGAATCTGCTTTATTATGAAGTGCAACGGAATCACTCTTGTTCTTTGCCAAAATCTGTTTCGACTTTGAGGGCAAATATCTCAAGAACTAAGCAGTGAATCTCAATAAAAGTTGCACCAATCTTTGAAGAATTTATCAGTCTTTCATTCAAAAAAGGATTCATTCAAATCGGTTAAGATTCATGGTTGCAAAAGTAAAAAATCTGCTCAGTTGTGTTTATCACTCTTGTTCACTGCCAAAATCTCTGTTTTGACTTTGAGGGCAAATATCTCAGGAACTAAGCAGGCTATCTTAATAAGCGACTGATCGGTCTTTCAAGAATTTATTTATCTTTTATTTAAAAAAAGATTCATTCAAATCGGTTGCGATTTGCGGTTGCTACAGCAAAAAATCTGCTGGGTTGTTTTTTTTTTGGCACACCCTGTATTTATGTTTATATTTATGCTTAATCGATAGCAAATTGTCGTACAAGTATCTACACGCCTATCTATGCGGAGATGTATCCGCCTGTGGGTTAGAAAGAATGCTACGATTTATTTAGTTAGTGGATGTCGAAATTGCGCATTTTTCTTTTTTCCATTTTTTTAATTTGTTCTTCAAAAATCTTTTCTTTAAAAGTAAATGCGCAGAAATTTGCATCTAAGATAGGTCTACTCACACGGTAAAATTGATAGCTATCGTTCAAAATATGATCAAGAAACGTTCTTTTTTAAATTTTTTCATAGTGACGATGACAATCGTTTGAAGCAAGCTAAAGTCCTGGGGTTTAGACCTCAAACTTACTAACTGTGCTTACTATGTATGTAGCTATGGCAGTTTCCCACCTATCTGTACATGCGGGCTAATGTACGTCTTACCGTTTGAGTTTTATAACATGTTTCCTATGTCGGATTCCGCAGAAATTGGCCGATAATCGATGAAACAGGGCGATATTACAAAAGCGTGTAATCGGAGGTAGAATGCAGTAATTAGTTATTGGTGTGTTGGCACGCTAGTATATAAAAAATAATCTGGAAATCAAAAGCAGTTGTTTGATACCATACTCGGCCATCTTTATTAAAGATATACAGTTTGGGTGTGCACCAATTTACAAAATCTGACCACAGGCAGAAATCGTGTAATTTGGGATAGAACGTCAATAGACATGCAGTAATTAACTGTTAGTGTGTAAAATAATAATCAGGAGATCGAAAGCAGCCGATTAATATCAGATTTGATCGTGTTTGTTACAAATTTACAATCGCAGTTACTCATGCCAGCTGCTTGCTTTTTGCCTGCCAGTGTTGCCAGGTTGGGGGGATTCCCCCAAATTTGGGGGGATGTTTTCCGATTTAGGGGCAAAATTTCGATTTGGGGGTTAGGGGGAAAGTTTGGGGGGATTTTTTAAAATTTAGGGGAGTTTTAGGGGGAATTCAATATGGCCCAGAAATTGGTGAAAATCAAATAATTTTTAGCATAAAATTTAAAATTCAAGAGGATTTAAGCCAGGTAATCTTGTCAGCAGTGTCTAGGAAGCTACACGAATCGATTCTGGCTATTTCATACTCCTTTTTAGGTAGATCAAACAAAATTTGCTGCATAACAGTTTGAATTGCGCCCCAAGCTATTTGAATAACTTCTCTGAAAAGTCAAAAATTTCAGCCTAAATTTTAGGAACGAATTTGTCGAGAGTGATAAAATTTACATTAATCTACAATGAGAGCTGCAGTACGTTACGTTATTTGTGTGGACAGGAAGTAACAAAGTGGGTCGGGGACTCGCTTTAAATGCTTAAAAATATTTATCTCTATCTCTGGCTCATTTTGACTACAAAAAAGTTATAAAGCAAAAAAGGAAAGCAACATATGGCTCACGGAAAGCGCGTTTTTTTCTGAGAATATCATGTAGACCCTGGCAGAAGAAACCATGTCTACTGAATGCGCTGAAACGCAGATTTCTGAGTGCCTATTTTTTCTTCATGTTTAAGTTTTATGGTTATTACAGAAGTTTCTAACGAGGTAACTTTGTGTAGCAAGTAGAACCTCAGTAGATCATGTGTTTGCGTCGTTTCTCTATAAACGGTGAGCTTTTTGGTTTAGGTTCACATTCAGGTGTGCTGTTTTTTAGAAAATTAACAGAAAATTAGGCAAATAACCTTGATAATCGCAGTTTTAGGAAGAGGTCAACTGCAAATTCGCTATAATTTTACTGTCCTTTCACTGCACAAACATCATAGATACCATTCTGGTGCTGCAAAATTGAATTTAGATTTGGGGGGATTTTTTAGGGGGATTTGATATTTTTAGGTGGATTTGGGGGATTCTTTTTCGTGGTTTAGGGGGATTTGACTTTCTGGACCTGGCAACACTGTGCCTGCCGGTTTTTAGCCAATAATACCAAGAGTGTTACCAATGGCCAATTCATCAACTGAAGACAGTCTGAGGATCAGCTTCGCCGGCAAAGGTTGTGTGAGTGCAGATCAGCTGGAGGACTTCGTCTACGTTCTGTCCGAACAGAACCTCTCCAGAATTGAGAACTCCAAAGACCGCGATGGAATTTGGATTCACCCTAAAGTGGCCGATTTTATCTTCACAGTCTGTGAGCATCTGAAAGTGCCGCGTGAGGTCAAAGTTCACGCTTTACTGCTGTTTGACGAGTACCATGTGCACTGCTGGAATCGAAAGTACGCCTCAGCCTTTCAGAAGGCTGACAAATCGAGAAGGGAGAAGCAGCAAGAGTGGAACGCAGCGGTGAATAAACTGACGTCCGATTTGCCGCTGAGAGCCATCTCCTGCATTCAGATCGCCTCCAAGC
This sequence comes from Sabatieria punctata, assembly GCA_030248155.1. NCBI lineage: Eukaryota > Metazoa > Nematoda > Chromadorea > Araeolaimida > Comesomatidae > Sabatieria > Sabatieria punctata. The sequence goes on along the minus strand of JASANB010004373.1, from coordinate 11,501 downwards.
TCTTCTCCTACTACGATTGCGTGTGCGTGGAAGATGCACGCAAGTACCTGCGTTCGCTGGGTCACGTGAAGCAGCCAGACGACATTCTGCACTCGGAGCTGAAGCTTCTCAACCAACTCAGCTACAAGGTCAGCCAGCACAGTCCGCTGACTTACGTGGAAACGCTGCTCAAACTCTTGCCTGGAGCTCTGGGTCAACAAGCACACTTGTTGCTGGACTGGTGGAACTGGTGCTTGTTTGTGCTGGACCTGGTGCTGCTCAACAGACCTCAGCTTTATGCTACTCTGCTCCAACGTGCACAGCCGGACAGCGGTGCCATCAGAAACACGGGCCGTTTATTGTGCCTCCAGAGTGACTACTTCCTTTTGGCCTCAGGTGTGGTGTCGGCCGCTGCTTATCTAGTCAAACCGAAGATATTCAAGCCTCATCAGGTTCCGAATCTGCTGCAGCAGACCGGTCACTGTTCGGCTGGTGACGCCGGTCTCCTGTGCTCGGTGATTCTGGAGATGATTCTCTTCAAAGGACACCTGGTTTCTAAGATGCTCAAGCAGAATGCTGCTGATATGGTGGTTGAAGCTTAGCACAGCACTGTATGAAGTTCGAAGTGCGTCAGTTTTGTTCTTGTTTTGTTTTGTTTTGTTCATGTCGCACACTTGTTTAAGTTGTACTATGTAGGCCCGTCCGTAAACTCTGGCATTCGAAACATGAAGCAACAAAAGTTTTGTAAAAAAAGGGTTCAAACAAACCCAATCGGTGGAGTATTCCCAGATCCATAGGTTTAAACTAGAGATGTGCACGGGCATCTTTTTTCCGGCCCGGCCCGGCCCGGCCCGGCGGGCCGATCAGGTGAGGCATGCCCGGCCCACCATGCCCGACGGGCATCAAAATCGGGCCCGGCCCGGGGGGCCTGAAAATGGTGCCCGGCCCGGCCCGACCCGTCCAAAATCGTTGACGGGCATGCCCGGCCGGTGCACATCTCTAGTTTAAACCCAAGAGAACAATGTATTTGGTTTGTGGAAGCACTGTCATTTACACGCTACCACAGCTTGATACTTTTTGGGTCAGGCCTTGTGAGGCTTGGCAGGCGCAGTTTGTCGCCTGGAGTATGCGAGGCACCAAAGACCACCTACAGCAACTGAAGCAACACTGAGTGACCGTCGGATCAGCTCCTACACACCTTTTTGAAGCATAAGTGGCTGGAGCTGCCTCGATAGCGCTTGACAGCAACAATGCAGAGCAACTGCAAGCACAAGACACTGAACAAGACTACCAAGATGCCTCTGAGGATGCCATCACAAGCATCAAAGACAGAACTCTTTACATTCCCATAAGCAGAACTTGTCTGGAGACTTTATCTCCAGCTGCCATTTCCATTGCCATTAGAATGGAGAACATGCCTGACTCAAAGAGACGGGTGCTGTGTCTGTGTGGCATCCCTGTCCACGAGACAGAAGCCAACATAGAAACCTGGTTAAAGGAAAAGGGACTCAAGCTGACTGGAGGATTGCGTTGGCTGACCTACCCAGAAACAACGATCCGCACCACAGAAGATAGCAGGTTTCGCCTGGTACCAGTCAACTATGGTTACACTCATACATGTAGGAGGGGGGGGGGTTTGGGGGGGTTTTGGCCCCCCAGGCCCGATTTTCGGCAAACCCCCCCCCCCCCAGCCGAATTCTGTGGGGGTTTTTTTCTGAAACCCTATTTTGGGTTACAAACTGCTAAAATTCAGGGTTTCAAGACTTATATACCGTAATTTAGCATTTCAAAAGCCCTAAATAGGGTTCCGGAACCCTAGTTAGGGTTTCAGAAACCCAAAGTAATGCCTCCGGAACCCTATTTAGGGTTTCAGAAACCCTAAATAGTGTTCCGAAACCCTGTTTTGGGTACCTGAAAGCCTAAATAGGGTTCCGGAGCCCTAATTTGGGTTTCAAAAGCCCTAAATAGGGTTCCGAAACCCTGTTTTGGGTTTCTGAAACCCTAAATAGGGTTCGGAACCCTAAATTGGGTTTCAGAAACCCTAAATAGGGTTCCGGAACCCTAATTTGGGTTTCTGAAACCCTAAATAGGGTTCCGGAACCCTAATTTGGGTTTCTGAAACCCTAAATAGGGTTCCGGAACCCTACTTTGGGTTTCAAAAACCCTAAATAGGGTTACGGAACCCTAATTTGGGTTTCACAGAGACTAAACAGGGTTTCTGGAGGCCCAAATAGGGTTCCGGAACCCTAATTTGGGTTTCACAGAGACTAAACAGGGTTTCTGGAGGCCCAAAGTAGGGTTCCGGAACCCTAATTTGGGTTTCAAAAGCCCTAAATAGGGTTCCGGAGCCCTAATTTGGGTCTCAAAAACCCTAAACAGGGTTTCAGTGCCCTAATTTTTGTTTCAAAATCTCTAAATAGGGTTCCAGATACGCATTTTAGCTCTATTCTGTCGAGTAAAATAGAGCTTTTTTGCATGTTTTAAAGCAAAAACATGTTTTTTGCACGTTTTTAATAAAAAATAGGATTTTCTGCACATTTTAAACCAATAAATAGGGTTTTATAGGGAATTTTTGCACTTCTGACAGGATTTTTACCGGATTTTTAGTCCTCAAAACCCTGTTTTGAGCCCAAAAAAAGGTCGCTAAAACCCACTTTTGGACACCAAAAAAAGGTCGCTGAAACCCCCTTTGGAAATAGTGCTGAAACCCTATTTTGGATCTGGAAAACCCCCCCCCCCAGCCGAAAACCCAGCTACATGTATGGTTACACTGTAGGAAGAGAAAAATCAACAACTGTTACTGGGGAATGGAGCGCTGGTGCAAGCGGTGCCTCAAGAAAGGACATGACAGTAAACACTGCAATGCACCAGAAGCCAAGACCGCTGACGAGGTAGTCACAGTCCTAATCGATGAAGAATGTCCAGATCGGCCAGTAGATCATGCAGAGACACAATTTGCCAAAAGGAAGCTACAGCAAGGTACTGAAGCTAAGAGTTCAGCGGTGGTTTTGCCACCAGAAAAACAGCAGCTTAAGGATTACCAAGAGTTTTGTCTTTTCAAATCACTACCCCTGCAAGTTTGCTGTGGATTGAGAGACTTTCACTTCCACAGAACAGTACCTCTGTCAAAAAGCCCAAGCACTGTGGCAAAAAGAAGACAGAGAAGCAGATGAAAGAAAACGATGATGCAGCTTCAGTAACGAGGCTAGGTGAACAGATTCAGTGGCCAGACACCACCCAGGAGTGGTACAAGTTCGCTGAACAGCAGTTGGAGCTGGAGGTAGCCAATGAGGCAAAGTTCAGGCAAAACTCAGAACTCCCACCAAATTTTCATGACCTGTGTGACCAGACTGGTGGAATCATGTGCAGACAAGTTGTGGGGAAGTGGCCACAGACCAGGAGACCCTAAAAACAACAACCCTTATGAATGGACTGGACTCAATGTGTTCGGTGACAGACTGACACATTTGCGAAGAAGGCTCATCGGTGAATATCAAGCAGAATCTAAAGAAGCTAGAGAAGCAAATAAAGGTGTAAAACGTGTGCTCAGTGCCTTTCTCAGTGATGATAATGCAGATGTGACTGGATTTTTAGTGTAGCTCCACCAGTCGCCACTAGAGGACACAGATTTAAGTTGTATGTACCGCATACCCGGGTGGACTTACGCAAGAATTACTTTGCCTGTCGTGTTGTTATACCGATATGGAATAGTTTGCCATCTGAAATTGTGGGCGTACAAACTGTGTCTCAGTTTCGTTCAAAGTTGTCCATGATGGACTTATCGAAATTCTTGTTTTGGCGGGCATTAGAGCCGGAAATCGATCATTAGTTGTTTATCCAGCGTATAGGATTGCACAGATTAGTATACTGTCAATCTAATAGAGTTACCTACTTGATGCTTGTTGGTGATTGAAAAAAATGCCAGCTCGGCCAACAAATTGCGAGTCCTACTGAAAATATTGTTAAAGTGCGCAACGTGCCACCGAAAAATCTTTTTGGGTGCTACTTTTCTACGCTTCTAAAAACCAGAGTAGGGTGGCTTGATATGAATAACGAGCTGGTTGTGTAAAAATTCACAGATTCAAGCTGTTTGTGGTGTGGCAAAAGAAAATGGTATATGTGTGTGGTCTACGAATTTTTTGTTTGTCCACTTTAGGGATGCGCTCGGGCCAAAATTTTCGGCCCGGCCCGGCCCGTTTGCCACTCGGCCCGGCCCGGCCCGGCCCGGCCCATTTTTAAAAAAGTTGCCAGAATTCACCCCAACATGTAATGTAACAATTCCCTGATACAAGTAAACGTTTTACAAGTGCTAAAAGCAGTTAGAAATACACTGTTCACAAAAACAGAGCTCTTAACACGTTCACATGTTAGCATGCAGGAAAGTTATCGAATCAACCGATTGTGGATTAAGACGCGCTCTCCGGGCTTGCAGAGTGAAGCCGCAAGTAGAAAAGTCTCTCTCAGCGGGTGCACTAGAAGCGGGCACAGCCAACAAACACTGGGCCACTAGACTGAGGCGCGGGAACACAGTTTTGTGGTTGCGCCAGAAATCCAGAATGTCCATCTTAGAAGAATCGAAGTTTAATCGTTAATTTTAAGTTAAATAAGTTTAGCGGGCGCGTTATTGCCGATTAACACAACGGTTGCTAGCGCTTATATTCAGCACCAGCGTACATAATCTTGAATTTGTGCAACCTTTCAAAATTTTCGGGCCACTATGCTAAACTGGTCGGCCCGGCCCGGCCCGGCCCGTGCGCATCTCTAGTCCACTTCCTTCCAAAGAAAAATTTTTCGAAATTTGTTCAAAGTTTGTAATACTAATTTGCGCTGGAGCTGGTACCCGACCCAATACGCATACGTACGCAAGAATATCAGCCACGCGATGAGGGAAATTGATGCACGTTATGATGTCACTGCAGTACGTATATACATAGCTGTTTACTAAAAACACTATTAACGAGTGATTGCGATTTATGCGTGAAATAAAAGTGCTATAGCACCTTCAAATCAAGCAACACAAACACTGCAATTCTTTTTTGCAGATTCTATTGACGCAATTCGAGTAATCTTACGTAAATCGTTTTATTCGCAATATTCTGCGTATCTTACGTAAATCCCTTTATTTCCATTGTTGTGGTTAGATGGCAGTAATGAGCAAAGCAGATCCGAACTAAAGAGAGTCAATAAGCATCGATTATGACTAATATGGTTGTTATCGCAAAAGCTCAACGCACCAGAGAGCTATGCGTCTATTTAGAGGCCTTTCTTAAACTGAGGGTCGTTTTATTAGGCCCAAGGGATGATGTCTTTTATTAGCGTACAGCGCTTCTGTTCAGTTGTTCTGCAGCTAACGGTGTAGTTGTTCGACAGGAGCATTCCGCAAACAATTGGCACTGCTAATTGAATTTAGCCAGCGTATTCGAGCTGAAAGAGCAAGCTTTTATGCAAAGCGACACTTGTAAGGTGAGTGCGACCAAATGGCTCTTTATCGGCGGCTTTTTATGCATTTTGATGGCAAAAATATCAAGCTTGCAGTGCAGGCAAGCCAGCAAGTGCTCTGCTGGCAAACTGTTGGCCACCAGACGTGGCATTCATTATGCTAAATCTGCTTGAGCCTCATTCAGTCGGCAGGGAATTGATTGGTTGTTGGGGCCTTTCTTCTTCGCTTCCGCCGCACTGGACCAACAATGGACTAATTAGCTGCATAGCTAACAAATGGGCTTAATTGCGGGTTCGGTTTCACTCGGCTGTCTGTCCCACGATTCTAGTCTTTCGGTGCCAATATAGAGTGGCCTCCATTTACGCACTGCCACTACCTATCTAATAAGTATCTCTAGATCAAACATCGGCCGGCGGTGGCTAATATCAGGCGCGATCGGCTGGCACTAATTGCCGGTCGTACAAGTAGGTCGCTTTGAGCTTTTTACCAATCAGATATGTCATTCATTCAAGAAGCGACCAATCACTGACTGCTCGATCGATCTGTCGTTCCGGCAGAGGTAATTGGAGCCGTCTCCTAACTCGGCGGTTCTTTGCTGCCGCCGTAACCAATTAATTAGAGCAGACCAATGTTCTGACACCGTGGCACCCGCTCTGGGTGAACCCCGATGACTCGCTGCTGCCCTCGGCGTTGCACCCGACACACGCTGCACCTCTTCTCCTACGGCTTCGTCTCCTGCTCACTCATGACCGTCGGCCTCATCTTCTCCGGATTCGCCATCTTCGAGAAGGAATCTATTCTCAGCAAGGTCTGGTTGGCCGGCCCCACCACCATGGCTGTGGCGCTCGTGCTCTGCGGAAAAGTGATGATTGACTGGGGACCTGCCACCTCCGCTCAGAATGACAGCGACGACTTTGCGCTCGGAGACGAGGAAACCGCCTTCGGAACGGCCCCTATCATTGCCCAGACTCAACACTATAGCAAGGTACACTACCTATGAATGGAATGCGTGGGAACCGCCACAACCTGCCTTACCACGCATCCCTTTATGAAAATTTCAAAATAACCCGTGGCTAAAATTTGTTTTAATCAGCAGCGTCACTGAAATGCGTTCGTGCCAAACAACGCAATTTCTCAATCGTACATTGTTTCTTTCTCGAGTTATTGAGGGGTGATCTTCACTTGAAAGGGGGTGCACCTATTGTGCACCGCTGAATAGGCTACTGGTAGTATTCTCAGTGTATAAACCGTCGAACAAACTGTGCGTAATGTGATGTACGTAGTAGCTTCTGCACGGTGTTCAGATGAGAGTGAAGGTTTTGTGCGCGAGTGACAAAGAGCAAAATTGGACGTGCTCGGTCGGTAGCGGCATCCCAAATTGATCGACTATTGCACTATTGAATTAGCATAAATTGTAGGCAGTGGCGGTCAACTCGATTGACGCAGAGCAATCCAAAATGAAACAGGACGGTCAGCTTTGCCTCGAAAACTTTGCCGCCAAGTACGTACGTACGTATGTACACACATCTTGCACAGCATGATCGTCCCGTTTTGCATGCACGCAGTCCACTGTAGATTTCACGTATTTCCCCTTCGCTCCGACCCAAGCATGCGTTTTTCTCTCACACGCTCGCTGTAGAACCTCCCTAAATCCGAATTTAGCAGATACGTTGAGAAATCTGAAAATCGGGTTTCAGGGCTGAGACGGATGCAGCAACTCAAGATATGGCCACGTTCATAGAAGTGCACACCATAAAGTGCCCAAAACAAGTATTGCCAATATCACCGCCTCCTGACAGTCCGTTGACCGAGGTCGAAATTTGGAGTCCGCGCACCGACCTCGACCCCAAAACCGTAGCATCCGCCTATGAAAATTCACTTTGCGTCGTCAATCCGTATGCAACCGAGTCGGACAGTCCCAGAGGACTGGGTCTGGATGCTAAGGACGGCACTGGCAGAGAACGCATAGCTTCAGATGCATCAATGTATCAGGGCGAAACTTTTGTACTGCATGATCGACAGTTTCTTATATGACCAATCCTTTCTGATTATTCCTTAGTCAATGTACACTGAACCTAGTTTATGCATGTGTGCGTGATGTTCGGCCAATACAAGAAGTGGTTTTACACAGGCCGCAAACGGTTACAGGAGAGCGCACAAATATGCAGTCAGCCGAAAAGACAAATGCGCACGCGGTACGAACGTCACGTTGCGTTGTGTGGTGAACTTCTTTTGGAACGCCTGTCCATAAGCAAGAACAGAAAAGCAGCTTTTGCAATGCAAAAGCACTTCCAAAGATGTGTCAGACAGTGCGTACAAGTTGTGACGGTAATTGTCGTTTAGTCACTCATCGATTGGTTGGAGCGAACATAAATGAAGGAAAATTTAATCGACGCAGTAGTGCATAGAGGTTTGCACTAAAAACGGGCCAGAAGGCATCCTACATATATCCGCAGAGGCCGCAACTTCCGCATCCCTCATGCAACTGTCATGTCATCGGGTTTGCGCTTAGGCTTCAACTTAGTTTCAGGCTTATGCTTAGCTCAGGCTTACATTTTGGGTCATTCGCGCCATGTTTGACGTTTTCGGTAGCGCGAGCGCGAATATAGAGTAACCACACCCTAAAACGCTATAAGGTTAAATACTGAATTACATCCACTAAGGATTCACCACCTGAAAAATTTCATATACGTGTTTGTAAGCAAAAATACGTATAAAAAGGCAAAATAACAGGTACAGGCCAATCAGTCCGTTGTACCTAGACTTCTAAGGAGAAGGGGATCAGCGTAAGGATCTGTCACCTTCATGAGCGGAATTGTAGATAAAATAAAGTTACAGTCTCGTTAATCCAGACAAGTTGGGACCGGAAGATTTTGTCCGGGTTAACGAAACAAAAATTCAAGTGTTGTCTTCTTGCTGAAAAGCACTGCCGCCATGTTCTGCTGCTGCTGGAATATAACCGTTTTATCGAATTTTGCACTACAAAACGGCTCTAAAGTGAAACTTTCAATAATAACGGTAACATAAACTCTATGATCGAGGTCTGTTTACTGCATCTAGCAAGTTTGGAGCAAATAATCGCTGTTCCAAGCGACGGAGGCAGGCACCTAATCTGCATAAAAGTACTACTCCATGTGGCTTTGGCAGATTTGATCATTCGGCCCATCAGTCCGAAAACCAGCCTTAGGCCAACAATTTTTTACGGTTTCAGCAGTTACGTTTGCCCAAGCCAAACTGATTGATTTTATCTGTATGACCTCATTTAGATCCACTATACAGCTTGCCAGGACATTTTTGTTTTCTAGCTAAATTCGCAGTAGCCACAGCTGATTATGCTATGTTTCAAAGTCAGAACGAATTTTTAGTACTAAGAGCAGACGGTAGTAAGGTTTAAAACTGGCAGTGATTCCTCTAAAGGTCATAGTTAAGTTACAGTAGATAACTTTTACGTTGCTGAGGTTTGGGGTGATATGGGATGGGAGTCGCCTATGAGATCGCGTCGAGTGATTCTTTCTTTGGTGAATTAGTACTGGAGGTCGCCATTTAGAGTTCACTACCTAGTGGGGAACATATGTACTAAATGAATAAGCACTAGACAACTTTCTTAACTACATAGCGAAATCTTACAAAGGCACAGTCATTAATTATCTCTACATTTTTTAGTTTAGCGAAATCGATTGGAATTTTCAAGAGTCAATCTGTGTCCGGATTAACGAAATCCGGATTAACAAGTCATTTAACGTGCAAAAATCGAAGTTGGGACCTGGAAAAACGTGTCCACATTAACGAGTCATATAACATGGAGGAAAATTGGGACCTGGCCAACTCTTGTCCGAAAGGCAAATATCCGGATTAACGAGACATGACTGTAGCTGGCAAACTTGCTCAGCGAGATGTGCACTTTTTCGCTCTCAAAGTATCTTCAATTCATGAAGTTCTGTCATAGCTAGAATACGATTGCCGATCGCAAGGTGCGTTGAGGAACATGCACGATGCGCTAATGCGTGTACTGCACGACGCTTTTGATTGACGCAACAAAAAGAACAAGGGTTGCTCGCAGCAGCGCAGCGTCGTCGTGGTAGTCGTTTGTTTGTCTGTCGGCGAGGGGCAGATGAGGACGTTGGCAGTGTCGGCAGGAAGAAGGGAGGAAAGGACACACATCACTGAGGAAGTGGCGGCCCCGTTTTGAAATTAGTGGTTTTATTTCGTGTCATCATCCAGTCAATTGATTTGTTCATATGCTTCGAATTGTTTTTAAACAATCAACCATCACTCTGGAGGAACGGAGCTAATACCTAAATATTTATTTATTTATTTGATTGATCGAATATCTCTCGATCGTTGATTTCGTCGAGTGGTTAGTGCTAAAATGGGCAACATTTTGCCCAGTCGGCAGCAGAATCGAAGTGATGAGGAAGCCAATGACAACAATCAAGCTTACAAATATCCTCCCAAGTCAGGTAAAAAATTGATTTGCTGTGGTTACTTCTTTGTACAGTTTGAACATTCGGTATAAATTGGTGAGCGAATGATTTCAGGCTCGTTTTTCGGTTCACATTTTTTGATGGGAGGAGAACGGTTCGATGTGGCTCCTCCTGAAGCATTTCTGTTTGGCGAAAATAACGATCTGAACTTCTTGAGTTCTAAACCTGTGCAGGTGAGATACATAAATCCTTCTTACGCATGATAAAGTTTCGAACCGCGTTAGAAATCGGAATGCTGCAATAAAGGCTACAGATTAACATTAGCCAAACGTAATTGCAAATTTATCTCACTTCATCATGCGCAAGCGCAGCAACACTTATTTTGCAAATTGTGGACATAGATAATGGGCGTTATTGTAGTTTCCTTACGCTCAGACGCCTACCACCGAACCAACTCGTACACTCAACTGTCTGGTGCACATTCGCAGAGATTCGCTCAAATTTGTCAGGTGATTTTATTCTTTGCAGTGTGTCAGAGTTATCTTAGTTGGAACTGGATTTGAATATAGGAAATTGCGTACTGCGAAAAATGGGTACACTGGTTGACACAACACAAACCGAAAACACTATTTTATTTTAGCTACAAACTAGTCTTTTTGGTAGCCCTCGTAGTGGTGTGTTGCCGTTTGCTCCGTTCCCATTTCCTCCGTTTTCAGTTTCCTCTCTTTTATTAAAACTCTGTTTATTATGAGTATGAACGGAGAACGGATGGAGGAAACGGTCACCGATTCTCATAGTATCTCGGTATCGATTGTGATTTCTGTATCTCCTTGGCCAGACATGGGGTAGCATTTCAGCTGAAGAAGGGAGCAGAATTTTGAAATCTTAGGCAGCGGCAGCTAAGGGAAGGTGGACGGGAAGCAACTTTTACGCCAATTTTTCGATTTTTTGGAATTATAAGCAAAAAATCGCTAAAAATACCAGTCGGATAGCAATTGTTACCTCTGTTTGAGCCTAAATAGCGCTTCTCAGCGGTTTTAGCCGAAGGCCCACCTTTTAGCGATTTTAATTCTCTTACTCCACGATTCGGGCTCAATTCTCATACCCACGACCCGGCTCAAACCGCTCAACCCCTTTGGATTACCTGTTATATAGTAAGGGCCAAAAATGTCCAACCCCTTTTTCGAACTTTGCCTAAACGATTCGTTCTAGGTCAATTCTTTATCGATTTGCCTCAAATTTTCAGGATTAATTAGCAAGACGACTGGGTCTGCGCACGTTTGGTTCCAAAATTCTAACCCGTGCCGGTTTTATGAGCCAAAAACTAAGAATCAGGGTAGTCCACGCAAATTCAATTATTGTTGGTAATTCAAAAGGTATAGGTCTCAAACTTGCAGGAATGTTTGGTATTGCCATTGGGCATAACATACTGACCTGGCATCCCTATAGCTCAAAGGGCACTAAAACTGGGGAATTTCAAAAACATGATCGAAAATCCCATAGTTAAGAAATATGCACCTTCTGGAATCAAAGCACTGCATCTGTTGTTAATCAATACAGATTCTAGCAGGACGTTCGATAAATGACTGAACCTGATATATTGAACTCTGTTCAACACCATAGAAACCTTCCCCAAGTGTTTTTGGAAAATCGAAAAC